>JAQPZY010001608.1:1622500-1650000 GCA_029931535.1 Margaritifera margaritifera | reverse complement strand
TAAAATTGGAGTTTATTTTGAGGAACGAAGGAATGCTTTAAATTATTATAGCAGTTGCACATATTTTAAAACCATTAAGGTCCATCCTGTATTTGTATTTTTATTTTGTTTTCTTTTGTTCAGGCAATTATCTATTTTTAAAGAGGGCATTTGTAAACTGTCGATCGTTATTGATGCTTCTTTTCCAGGAATAGTTTGATTCGAATTTACAATTTATCGCTTACATACTTTCCAACCCGCATATTGAATCTCTGCTTTCTGGCAAACATTTAGTTAATTTGCTTGATATGTTTGCTATGCTAGACTGCTTTTACTAAATATTAATATCGTACTTGGAAATTGCTTACTTAGAAGATGCATGCTTTTTCACAACGACTTGTAGATCGGGAGCAGATGTTGCCAAAGGGAATCGCTTGTCGCACTATATTAACTTATTCTGTATTCTGTGCAACACTTTCGGTGGCAGTTGAGAAAACTTTTCCTTACACATCACTGCTTATATTTTCTCTATTACTTTAACCATCAAAACTACTGTACAGATTCGAGAACAAGCGAACTTCGTGCGACAGCATGTTGAGATGTGTGCACCAGTTGTCATGCGGAATAGGTTGTCGCACGATGTTTACTTTTTCTGTATTATGTAACAGAGAAAAATTAAGCGGTGAAATGTAACGAAACGTTTTCTGAGCCACCATCGAACGTGCTGCACAGAATTCAGACTAAGTACATATCGTGCGACAACCGATTCCCTGTAGCAACATCTGCACCCCATCTACAAGTCGCTTTGAAAGCACGATATTAAATATTTAGCAAAAGCAGTCTGGCATAGCAAACATATCAAGCAAATTGGAATGGCAATATTTTTTCTACGTCCATCCGTAAAATGAAAGCCAGTGAGAATGAAAACTCACGAGGAACACAATGACAGCGATTTCTTTGTCCATGAGTGATAAAATGGCAAAAAAATTTCTACCTCTATACAATTTGTCGTAAATCCAAATGTCCGTATTTATAGAATTCAGAATTTTAAACACGCTGTTCATATCTTAAATGTATTGGATCGCACTTTAATAGTAACGGTGCATTTATACGTAGCGGTTCGCAATATTTCATGTTATTTCTTTGAATGTCATAATCTGTCTTGAGTTTTGTAAACAAATTCGAAACATATATTATGCTGGTCGTTTTCTATCAATCTATCCAAGCTGTGCGACAATCGAACCACGCGTCTGAAACTGTGATGATCCAAGAGTTGGTAAAATCTGACAACACAGAGAACTGTATGATTATGCCTATAATTACGAAGAAGATATAACATTATAATTAATATTATGTAGCGGTTCACACTTTATAGGTAGCAGATTCAGACTGTAAAATAGCAGTTCACACAACTAAAGCTTCGCATTGTACAGCTCAGTAAGTCTGAAAGTATCTAGTATTACACCAAAATGGTCGTTTCTTCACGGAATACTAAATTCTTGGTGTTCAAAATGAGAACTTCACTCACACTAATGTGCATAGCAGACTAAGTCATTTTATTCGGAAACTGAAGAAACATACCGTATATATTCGCGTAAAATCCCATACAACTGCAAACTGCATAATGCGCCGGCAGATCTGGGTCTATGCTGTTTGTAAGGACTAATCAGTAGAACAAACAACATAGATCCAGATATGCCAGCGCATTATGCGACGGCAGATCAGGATCTATGTTGTTTGCATTTGGAAGTGAACTATAAGCGAGAGTATACGGTATGGAGTTTTCTAAGCAAAATCGCAATATATATTATGCTGCTAGTTTTCTATCACTCCTGCCTATTTTAACGGCGATAGAACCACAAAAAACAAAAGCAGGCTTTCCTCTGAAACTCTCATGATCCAAGAGTTTGCAGCATCGTTTTCTTTTAAAAATCTCTCGTGTTAGAACCACATATGAAATATCTACTATTTAAAGATTATGAAAGAAATATGTACGAAAATTTGAATTGGTCAAGTACTATAAAGAGCGGTGCGCAAAATTCCAGATAAGAACAGCAAGTCCAAACCTAATCATATATTGTAATGATGTTGTTTGCTTTGCTTTGAACAGGCACTCGGTTTCACAATGATCGCGTTCGAGAACTAGTTTTGGCATTAAGTCAAAATGTTATATGAAGCACTTCGCAAAACTATGAATTCCCCAAATTACAAGTCGCAACTAGGACTTTTTAAGGAAGTTTACAAGTAGAGGTTAGCCGAATGAAGTAGTTGCTACTTATCAAAGTTCATCGTGTGTCATCCTTATCCCTTGAATAAGGGACGTGCCTGTCAGTACATACTGCTTTCATGGTTTTGACATGTACTTCTCTGAAACAAGTTAAATATCGAAGTTATGCGCGTAATCATGTAATAAATAATTATTGACCTTTGCTGGGGGGGGGGGGATACGAAGTTTTATTAACCAGTAAACCTATCATATTGACCTCTTATTAACACTAGAAACATATCCAGCGTTTAGTCGTATTGACAAACAAGGTAGAGAATGCAATAACACACACACACACACACACACACACACACACACACACACACACACACACACAGCGGTAAACTTATCTTGGTTCTTTAAAATGTAGAGCCTTTGGATTAAAACCTGTCCGGATTGAATGATTCCATCAATATACGGCTGAAGAACGAAATCGTACTTAATACGCACATACAAATTTGTAAACAGAAACCCTGCCTCAAAGACTGCGAATCCTACTGGGTTTATTTCACCAGTCAAACACTGATAACATATGGTTTGGCACTTTACACACCAGATTTTCTTTTCAGCACATATGCATGCCCCATGTTTTCGAAATATTTTCAAGAAAACGAGGCATGTCTTTTCCAGAATGCCAGCAATTGTGATACAAGAATCTCGATTCTAGAATTTCAGATTAGCATATTCATGTACATTCTTGCATATTATATGTATTACAGATGGCAGATTTTGATTGACATGTGATGATTTAAATAAGAATAGTATTATCCCAATCTGGATTTCCTTTCGTTGTCCTAAAGCTTGTATTCTAAAGACAGTCATTCGAAGACTTCGGTTTTAGACGAAGTATCGTATATCTTTCTTAAAGGCGGCATACACTGAGACCTGACTAAGCAGTCATCATAATATAAAGGACACACTGTGCATCAAAGACAACATTTAATTACCCCTTCCTTTATTTTCTAAATATATGTTTAAACTCTGAATAAGGGACACCTACCCATAAGGAAAAGATTATCAAATACAACCCCAGTTTTAACCAATCATAAATCGTTATTTGCTCACACGAAGTGATGATCCAGCCACTCGGTATTCATGTCTAGACCTCTTTTATCTTTTGTCGTAAACGTAAAATCTAAAATATCGCTGTTTTCTTCACTTAGGTGAGAAATATGTGATATAAAACATAAGCATCATCTATTTTCCGGTGTCAGACTTTATTTCAAATAATTCGAATCCGAGTGTACTGAGATTGAGAAATTTAACGCTAGACCATGGGTAAAAGTTTGAATAAACCAAACTTTTTCACCCCTCTGAAATCAGGACTGTAATGTGCAAGTTACAGTTATAGATTCAATGAAGAAATTGAAGCGATAAACGTGGGACAAATATTTGGAAGAAAAATTTAAAAAAATACAATAAAATAAATAAATAAATAAATTCGTAAATATATTTTGTCATCTATCAGCAAAATTAACCTCACTTTGAACATCAGACACATCCGCACTCAGATAAAGGCAATACTTATATTACACTTCCAGCATTATTGCACATTTCAATAGGCGTACATACATGCAAATGTATCTGATAATTTGAAACTCGGCACCAAATAACCTAGTTGTGTTGATGTGCTGTAGTATTCTGCAAATTGTATTTGGACAAAACTCGAACTCAAGCTATATATATATATATATATATATATATATATATATATATATATATATATATATATATATATATATATATATATAAATAACATTATTATCATACAGGTTAGAGAATTGTAATTCCTACTCTACGGCTCCCATCGCCTTGCCTGTAAGCACCAACTCCGATACCCTCTCGACCATTCTCTAACATGTATGATAATATTATTTGTTCGTATTTAAAAATTATGGTCATGTTTTGAAGCATTCTCCAGTAGAATCTAGAGATAGCACTGCCCACTCTGTTTGGTGCATATTTGTAATTCTCTCTCTCTCTCTCTCTCTCTCTCTCTCTCTCTCTCTCTCTCTCTCTGTATATATATATATATATATATATATATATATATATATATATATATATATATATATATATATATATATACTGGGAACGAGCGCAAGGCGGAGTGGGTTATAGGTTATATATAATTAGAGTCCTTATATATCAATCAAACCTAACAAACAAGGAAAACAATAAATCCTCAAAGTAATGTTATTAAAAATGTAATAGAATAAAAATTACACAAATTAAAAAGTTTTGGACTATTGGCTTGAGATAGGGTTTTGCGCTTAAAACATTTTGAGATAGCTGGACCTGCTTTAAGCTCCCCAACAGGTATTTCACATATAATTGATAGACAGGACTGAACTGTACGGACAAGAAACGCAGTTATTTCAATGCTGATTAGGTATTGAATCCAGAAAGCTTTCAAAACTGAGATTGAAATGTTCTCAAAAGTTTTAGATCACTGATACATGCAGTAAAATTTTAGCGCTCCTAACAGATATCCTTGAAAGTTTTAAAAGCTTTTGCTTGGGTGCAACTGTAATTTCGAATAACTTGAGTTTTGAGTCAAAGTCTGTGTGTTTTACTTGAAATATTTTGTGAAGTCAAGACTTTCTAAAACGCTTTTTCTTTGGGTAAATCTTGATGAAAATCCCAAGTTTCTAGATAATATATTTAAACCTCCACGATATCAAAAGTGCCTGTCTCGTTTGAGCTCAAGGAAAGGTGCCAGAAAATAATATCTTGAACAATTTCTGTCTTACCTTTGTGTATAAAATGATCACGGCATGCACAGTCAGCTTTCGTGTTTAAAGAAGGACTAAGCTGCTTCACACATCGATTCTGTATTTTATCTCAACTACGTTCAGTATTAATTTAATCTCGAGTTTCCTACAGAAACATTTTTAACTTTCTGTAATAGCAAATTAAAATAATTTATCTTCTATTATAAAGTATGGTCTTATTCCAGACCACAATCATGTCGAAGAATATCATATGCATTTTAGATACCTCAAGTTGTTAGGTTTCGTGTGTTTTAGAGCGATAAATAAATTGCAATCGCCGCTGAGCTTCGATCGCTTTCAGTAGAGCCCGGTAGTGCCTACTTAAATTGTTTATCGTAGCACGTGCCAGTGTAAATATGGCTGACAGTTATGTATAGCAGGTTTTCGATAATTGGTCATTCTCAAAATGTTAAACCAGATAACGAGAGTCTGAGAATCTTCACTCCCTTTCTTATGCTGGAAACATTATATATGAGGAAATATAGTTTAATGTGTGGTATTGTGTAAGTAACATACCAAAAAGAATTTGGATTTCTATACAAGACTATCATTTGCAACAGAGAAACCTTTCGTTGGATTCCGGGAGATTTCACACAGCTAAAATGGAATGGCTTCATCATGCCTTACGTTACGTAAGAACAAGTATGAATTTTATTAACATATATGTTCTTCTAGCCACAGTTTTCGCATTTTACGCCGTAAAATATGTTGGAGACAAATTACTGAAGTATCCACCCGGTCCAATTTCTTTGCCCCTAATCGGAAACTATTTTCAACTTGCTGGATCAGAGAGTTTACACCTAAAGCTTTTGACAGTCTGGAAACAGTATGGCGGTATTTATCGTGTGAACATTTTGGGTTACAATTTTGTCATCATCAATGGCCATGAGCTTATACGAGAAGCGTTGCTCAACAAAGGTGACAGTTTCCGTTTTAGACCAGCTTCGTTCCCATCTTGCTTGGGAAAAGGTAAGTCCGTTATCATGACAGTACAAAGTATTTCCTTATATCTACTAACAAAAAAAAAAAAAGCTAAAAAAAATAACAAACAAAAAAACAAAAACCAAACCAAACCAAACAAAACAACATATATTCATTTTATTATATATTTCTGAAGGCAAAAACCGTTCACTTGCATAAATTTGTTTCCAATTCTGTGTCAATGCGGTTAACAGCTGTATTACTACATCGATAAAAATAAGATCCGAAATTTTACATTGAATGAAAGACAGTGAATTTTTATAAATTTATCTCCTACATATAATGCTTCAAAATGTGCATTTTGTCAAATTAAGTAAAACTGTTTTCATACAAAAAATGAAACGATTTGACACAGTGAACATTGTTGGGGTGAGGGTTCAATCGGAACAGAGCAGGTCGGATCCGACAGACTTCAGAGCGTCGCATCTTTAAACCAAAGATTTTAATGATTGTCAGTTTACCAATTAGGATTTTCCTTTCTTTCTGCATTCAAATGTGAATTATGTGGTCTTGCAGTCTAGTTCCGTAACAGACGCTGCACCCAAATTCTGATAGTTAATTTCGGTTTTCAGTCAACTCTCACCCATCTCCGATTTCTCCAGCGTTTTCAGACATGATGACATTTCATATCGTCAATTAAACAATTTTACTATTATATTTAAACCACAGTTTTGCTCTTAAAACTTTTACCGTGTCTCGGAGAGTGTATCATGTATGGGTGACACTAATATTGAATAGAAACAGGCCATTAAGTTCAGTCAATGACAATTTGCAGGAATCATGTGGAAAACTATTTTAAATAAGCTAAGGCCACCTGCTGTTGTGTGTAGTTTGGTGTTAGGCATTGTTTGATGGCAGCCATTTCCTCATTGCTTACATAAATGTACAGTGCTGGTATATTTTAAAATATGTTCATCCTGAGAGAGAGAGAGAGAGAGAGAGAGAGAGAGAGAGAGAGAGAGAGAGAGAGAGAGAGAGAGAGAGAGAGCGATATGAAGATGAAGAAGAAGACCTGAATATGGAAATAGAACATATATAAGGGCAGATATATTTCCAAAATGCGAAAAGAAAATAATTCCAGAGTTGATATCGCCACATTGGCGATATCACTTTTATCGCCAATGTGGCGATATCAATTATTCTCACACTGATACATTTAAATATCTCAATATAAAATAGATAATTGAAGCTTGTATTTACCTCATCAAAGGTCAATGAGTATATAACGTCACATGCCGGTAGCAACGTCATTGAGTAATACAAAGTCGTTCACGTTATGTGATAAATATAATGTTAAACTCGTGTTCGTTTGATACGATTTTCATTAAACTCGTGTTCGTTTGATATGAAATTCATGAAACTCGTTGAATAATACAATTCCGAAGGTCCCACTGTATTGATTCGTTGATTTAAAGAGATGTTTTGTATCTACATTTATGTGGATTGATCAGTGTGTCAGTCCGTCCACCTGTCGGTTCTCTTTGTAACCCTAACTCTGTCTACATCGATTTAGGGAGCGTGCTCACATTTAGCTTGATGTTTCACCAGTATCAGTAGATGACAACAGATGTTTCAGAGTCTAGATGCAGCCCGCTTCACCCCTACCTCATCGCCCGTCAAAAATAAAAAAGAGTAATATTTTTGATAGCTTTTGCTCAAGTTAATTTTTTTAAAAAGTAGATCAATAGACACTAATGTAAGATAGAGTCTACTTATATCTCTCGTTAGTATTAGCGAAAACTACTCAACTTCCATATACCACGAAATGTCTTGAGCATATAATTTAAACTCAGACTAAAATTTTGAAAATTTTATCTTCAATTATTGTTCCGATAATAAAAGCAAACTTATTATAAGATCGGATGTAGCTTAAAGTTGCGTGCACGATATATGTTAATTATGTCAATAGATATAGTGCGGTTCTAATTTTGCAGGCTGGAGTTCGAGTTTATTTTTGTGCTAAAAACTACGATCGCCCATTAATGTACCCTCAAATCATCAAAAATATGATGGGTTGATACACTTTAATACAAAGTATGTCTCCACG
This sequence comes from Margaritifera margaritifera, assembly GCA_029931535.1. Classification (NCBI taxonomy): domain Eukaryota; kingdom Metazoa; phylum Mollusca; class Bivalvia; order Unionida; family Margaritiferidae; genus Margaritifera; species Margaritifera margaritifera. Next base: position 1,641,953 of record JAQPZY010001608.1, on the reverse strand, counting down.
TTCCTACTCGTGCTGTAACGATATAGAGTCTAGATAAACGCGGGTTCACTGTATGTGTTTACACATGTATGTACGCAAGTACCGTATATACTCGCGTATAAAGGAATACCAACTGTAAACTGCATAGACCCAGATCTGCCGTCGCATAATGCGCCAGCAGATCTGGGTCTATGCAGTTTGTAAGGACTAATCAGTAGAACAAACAACATAGACCCTGATCTGCCGGCGCATTATGCGACGGCAGATCAGGGACTATGTTGTTTGCATTTGGATCCGACTTATATGTGAGTAAAGACGGTAGGTATATCATTTGTTGTGATGTGTTTCACACTTTCTCTAGGACGCGCTATACCCAAAAGGTGGCCTTAAGTTGCATATTTTACGTTCCGAAATGATAGTAATACAATTTCTTCCATAATCTTGATGGTTCCAGGTGATTAAAAGCGTGTACTGTTTGTGATATCAGCCGGTTTAAATATACAAATGGCACGTGCAGATAGGACGCAGTTTATTCTTTTATTGACTAGTCTCAAATGACGTCATTAAAATCATAGTAGTGCAAAAAAAAGAAAAAAAAAAAAAAAAAAAGAAATGAGCTGCAAGTACTAGTATAATTAGAGATCGCTCAATCGTCCTGTTTATTAGATTCTTTTTTTTTACAAAACAGTATTTTGAGGAAATAGTTACCACATTAGCAGAATGGTGTATCCGGCACCTACGATCTAAATAGAATGGTGTGCCTGGCAATATTGGACTGTCTTTCCCAACTTGATACAAGACAAAATTATGTTTTATTAGGAACATAGTGTACTAGGCTCGTTACAGGGGGAAAAAAAAGCAGTGTTGACAAGAATCTATTTGTATCGATGATAGCATGCCCCCTTTCCTTTTCATTTTAATGCATATTTGGGAGGGCCGTAGCAAATGTAGAAAGCAGCAGTTTGAAGCAAAATGCTCTGAAAGGAATCCAACAATAATTTGCTTCAAATAGATTGATCTTATTTGATCCATGGACATTATTCTAATGTCAGACATAGATTTTATGGTGTCTGCACAAACACATCGAACATTTTATAGGATCAGCACAAAACAGATTTGTACAAATTTTCATTATAACGTTAGTAGTTAAACATAGAGGTGACAGTTCTAGGAACACTTCTCCATAAGTTTTCATAAGTTTTATTTTGCACATTTTTAAAAAAAATTCAAAATGTTGAAAAATCGTGAAATAATAATTTGTGTTAAATGTAAAAAGGCTGAAAAACCGCATTTAAAAATGGTCAAGCCTGGACGTACGTAGAGATTTAATCGTCTACAAATTGAGTTTGACTACGAGTAATATGGTCACGTGACGCCTCAAAAGTATGGTATGAAGCGCAAATAGCAGGTAGACCTAGAGATGCTTTCACGTTAATTATTTTGCCAATACAAGACTCTTTACTGCTGTCGCTGATGGGATGAAATAGTTGTAATATACAGTAATGTATTCTCCTAAGAGTAAAGCAGTTTTAATCCGCTATTTTAGAGCAATAGATAAAGATATTTGTTGTGTGATGGGATTGTGAGGATCATCTCCATGATTTATCGAATGAACGTACCCCCCCCCTCTCTCTCTCTCTCAGCGATCGTAATTGCTTTGGCAAAGTACACTAGACACTCTACCTTCATCGCTTGTAGCTAGCTCTGTTTCCTAGACACTGTTGCACGTATAGGTCATGCAATTTTGATGTCTGCATTCACATTTATCACTGAAGTTAACGCCCATAAAACGTAAATTGTGGTTATACTAACCTACTTTTCTTGTTATACTGGCTATGCCAAGTTGGATTATGTACTGTACAGGCGAAGCAGGCAAGACATATTAGTCAACAGAATTTCATGTAGGTTCATTCTTAGCACACACCTTCACATTTTCATGCAGTTATAAGCGTAAAAGAACAGAAAAATCATTCATTTTGATTGATTTCAGAAATGGGAAATACAGTTAAAACTGTTTCATGCACTATTTCACACGCTTCCTCAAAAGAACCAATTATTTTCTTGTTGGTATCTTTATTGATGAAGTGCTCGATGATGCCAGTAGCATGTCATCCTGTACACTTATGTGAGATTAATAGAAGCTTCTCCATGTGTATGGGCAAAGAGGAAACCCCAGTTAAAGGGGATAAGACTTGTGCCCAGAGATGCGTTTTTACTGGGTCCCAGGCATAAATCGTAATCCCAGACGGTAAATATCTTCAGTGGCGGCGCGAAGGGAGGGGGGAAGGGGGAGAGGCAATTCCCCCATGCGCAAGGCGAAGGGGGGCGCGGTCGGGAGTATTTTGCTTTTTGTTTTTTGCACCTGAAATTTTCATAGTATTTCACCTCACCTTAACGTGGACAATTCTTCACAAAACTTATAGTTAGAGGGAGGGGGGGGGGGTGGAGGTTGGCAACTGACATAAAAACTGTTCTCTGTGGCAAAGTAGGGGCGCCACTGAAGAACATTGCCGCCGGGTACCTCGGTAGGGCGCCACTAGAGAGCATTGCCCCCGGACGCCTCGAACCATCACACCACCACTGAATATCTTGTTCTTAGTGGGACGATATGTTTTTTCATCATAAACCCTATTTTTTATCACACAAATTCCTATGCAAAGACTTTCAAAATGCCATTAATTTGACTTGAACATTAATGGAACATACTTTCAGTTGACATCAGTTCATACGTAAGCTGATCTCTCCAAAAAAGAATCCACTATAGAAGCTGTAATTGACAACAGATTACACGTGAACTTGTAACTTATATAAAACAGTTTCCAAACGTTTCGAGCTAAACAAGCTCTTCGTCATGGAAAGAAATAACTCACATCCACAAAACAAACACTAAACACAAAAGGCCAAGAGAAATTCTTGACTCCTACATGTTTGAAGGGGAAATCCACAAACAAGGGATAAAAAAAATAGAAGAAAGAAAGAAGACAAAATTTAAAACGGATAAACTAGTTATCTTTTTGTACTGCCGTCAGTCCAATAAAGTTGTATGACAAAAATCAAAGAAGGGATTATCGTACCTATCTCACAGCGAACCAAAATGTTTTGACCTAATTCTAGGCTGGAGACAAAGGACGGAAACCATGCAGGGCGACAAATCATCGCCATCTACAAAATTTGCAAAAGAAATTATATCCCAGTAAAGTAATGCATGGAGGTACTAAAGGAAACATGTCAAGAGAATGGAGTAGCGGGATAATAGACAAAAGTTAAATAATAATAATAATAATAATAATACATGTAAAGGGTTACGGAATATTTACTTTGGTAAATATTATCTCAAAAAGTGCGTAAGTCTGATAAACTGATGTCTGGTTGTAGATTTGTTACGATTGCATTGGGAAGTTTAGACTTTTTCACTTAGGCCGAACTCTCCATGAGTTTTCAATTGTTGTATCCAGTATAGTTCCTTACGTGTTTGTTCAATATCGGTCCACCCCTGGTTAGATTCAATCGGTAACATTTCGAGGGACTCGATGGAATTCCCAGTCGATTCGTATTGGTTGGCGAGTTTCGCGTTGATTTTGTTGCGAATGTGGCTCTTGTGGTCATTCATTCGTTTTCTGAAATCAATGGTTTCGCCAACATGTTGAGTGGCACAGATCTTGCATGTTAGAAGATAGATTACATTTTTGGTGTGACATCCTAGCTTCTGATTAATGGTGAAGCTATTCAGTTTCCAATTGTATGTGATGTGCATAATTGGTGCGATGGAGGAGAAAGAAAAAAAAGAAACACAAACGAATACAAACACGAACGTAAAAAGAAGAGGAGAACCAATGTTTCAGAATTCTAGTTCAGATTTAGGCTAGATATATAAAATCGAGATAATGTTTCATAAAAACAGAGCTATGTAAGGGGGGTAACTCTAAGTGATATATTCAAATAAATTACTGACAAATGTACAAAGATGTCATAGAATGTATTAAAGCTGAACGCACAATACCTCGAATAAACAACTGCTGACGCAATCATAATCTCATGACACAGTGACTATATTTATATTCTTTCACGTAGCGTACGAAATATATGTTCTGTTTCAAAATGTAAATATAGTTATCTCCCGATCTGTGTAAAGACATTTTAATTTCGTTTCTGCAACAATAAATGATAAACAGGAAAAAAAATTAAAAATCTATCTCTGTTTAATGAATATTTAGATGTCCCAACATCCGTTTATATTCAAGAATATTTTATCAAGTTTCAGTAATATTTTAAAACAAACTATATAGTATGAAAGCCAAGTCAATGAATGTCGATATCTTGATCGCGTCAGCCACCGTCTGTACATTGTAAAATGACTTCAACTTCATAAACATTTTGGAGATGAAGATGAAGTATTACAACTTCATAAGCGCCTTGGAAACGAAGGTGAAGTATTATAATCTAATCATGCACAAGTATGTGGCAGACACGTTGATACTATATACATTGCAATTCAACTTCCGAAACGGTTCCCAGAGCTTTGTTTGTGCCAAAAGCCATCGAGTCAAAGATTAGGGGAAATCAGTTCCCAGAAAGTTTCATTCGAATACCGAGCTATTCCGATAAGCATTGTACGGATACAAAAGATTTCAGTGTGTATATATCTTTAAGTAATCGAAAACGTTCCCTTCTTTAATTTCTAACGAAATGTCTATCGGCAAGTCAATTTTTATCATAACAAATAAATGCGCTTCAGAAAGCTCTAATGCTTTATATAACGAAACGTTGAAATTGGAAAAAATTAGATAAGGGTTCTTTGACATCCTATTACTGGCAAGAAAGCATGTCATGAAATTTGGGTACATTTTAATTTCTTTATAAGAGATGAAGGTGAAGTATTACAACTTCAGAAGCGCCTTGGAAACGAAGGTGAAGTATTATAATCTAATCACGCACAAGTATGTTGCAGACACGTTGATACTATATAAATTGCAATTCAACTTCCGAAACGGTTCCCAGAGCTTTGTGCGAAAACCGTTTATCCAGACGCTTTTGCCCCGTCCCTATTTTTTTTTTTTTTTTTTTTTTTGTACAAATTAAAGAGGAATCTGTAACAGCAAACAAATCGAGTCAAAAATTAGGGGAAATCAGTTCCCAGAAAGTTTCATTCGAATACCGAGCTATTCCGATAAGCATTGTACGAATACAAAAGACTTCAGTGTGTATATATCTTTAAGTAATCAAAAACGTTCCCTTCTTTAATTTCTAACGAAATGTCAATCGGCAAGTCAATTTTTATCATAACAAGTAAATGCGCTTCAGAAAGCTCTAACGCCTTATATAACGAAACGTTGAAATTGGAAAAAAAATAGATAAGGGTTCTTTGACATCCTATTACTGGCAAGAACGAATGTCATGAAATTTGTGTACATTTTAATTTCTTTATAAGTGAGAGAACCACTGGGTAGTAAAAACTTCAAGCCCTTAGTAATACTGGTATCACACAACTAATATTAAAGCGATGCTCCTTGCTGCAGGGAGGACTTAATGTCTATCCCTTATGCATCTTATTATCAAAATGAGTCAGAAGAAAGGAAGCGAAATTTAAAGTATGCGCCATCTGAGCAAAATTCGTTTCAGAATCTTTCCGCTTGAATTTCAGTCCAGTCGAGATTTAGAATTCGAACGAATTATTCCGTCACATACTATGACATAACACTATAATGAACGTGAGATGTGTATTATGTACATGATAGTTAAAAAAGGGATTTCATTCATCCAATAGCTAGTTTAGGATGAAACAAAATTGCCGAAGCCAAGTCATCAAAGCCTCTGGCCCGAGGCACGAAACCGAGTAAGTAACAAAAATAGACCTTTCGGATTTAGGGAGAACGTTCCGCCCACTAATTATCATGTCTAGTGATTTTGAATATTTTTTTTTCTAGAACAAATACGCTGTACGTTAGTTTTGGCGTTTGGCCGGTAACTACAGTGTGTTGTGAGATATGTCTGCGTGAATTCAGTGCCTGCTGTGGAGTTTCGTCTGTTAAATTGCCTTGCTGTATTAAGGGAATGTTAGAGTACCAATCGACGATCCTTGACAAGGACGCTGCTTATCAAATGTTGGTGTTGCTGTCGTTGTTGTTGTTGTTGTTGTTTGCTGCTTAGCGGTCTGGGCTTTTTTATTGGTTACCATTCTCGTCCAATCCTCTTATGACACACTGCTGAGCGTCCATCGAATTTGTAACCATTTAGCATAGCAATTTATTTTAAATCGGTTTTTTTTCTTCTCTCTAAACAAAATCATAGTGATTGGCACAATGCATTTAAATATTTTCTGAAAATTCAATAAAAATTGGACGAAAATCTTTGAAACTGTCTGGATCATACAGCCAACATTGTATAGGTGACTCACTTGGTTGGACAAACTATTGTCTGACCTCCAATCTATTCCTGTAAAAATGCAGTTAGATCAATATTTAAACCTACCTGGGTGATCAGATTGGGAAACTGTTAATTGGAATGTTTGCTATGCGATAGATGATGGATATATGCCACGGTCAGCTGAGGGTCACTTTAAATCATGTTAACCCCTCCCCCCCCCCAAAAAAAAAAAAAAAAAAAAAAAAACAACCTTGTGATCTTCTGTGATATTGCTCTGAGTCAAGTTACAAATAGACAATTGTTTGGATTAACTTCAGTTTGTATCGCTATATAATTGTAAACCCTAATTATATCGAGAAACGTCTAGACATGGTTTTTAACTTAGAAGTTTGGGTCTTAGTTAAGTTTTTGTGCTCAGTTAAGTTTTTGTGCTCAGTTAAGTTTTTGTGCTCAGTTAAATTTTTGTGCTCAAGCAGTTTCATGACTACGTGGCCTGAGGTACGCTCCCTTCAACATTAAATCAGGTCCCAAGATTATGAAAGCATTCTCATGCTCAGACTCTACTTCCACTACAAACTCTGAGATATGTCTGGCTTACATCAAATCACTGATCAATCTTACATCAGACGTTTGAGTTAAATATGATTTTAAGCACGGGAATGTTGTTTATGATTTGTAGGTCAGGTCTTTTTCAGCAAACGCCTGTGCATAAACAAACCACGTACGGGGCATTTCATTTTTCCAAAAAATGTACAGATGGTAGACATGTCTTTAATGGCTTGTAAACAATCCCATGAACATCTGAAAACCTTATGAAGAATAAATCGTTTGTGGAGCTTATGGCGCCATGTTTTCTTGGTCAGTCGCAGATGAAAGATGAATAAACTTATGCTATGGCAGTTTTAATTTCCGAACTCTGCAGTAAGCTCATAATATTCTACAACACTCAGTGGAGAAGATACGTCACGTGAAATGTTGGGGGTAATTAGCTACCTTTTGTTCTAGAAAATATGAACTGATTGCAATTACAGCCACTGCATGTAGGCGCAGTTGCAATCACAGCAGGTTGGTACGAATCGAGAAGAATATTTGATGAAGCTTTATATTAGATTCCACTCCACAGTTTAGTATTATGCAGAGGGGTGAATTTGTAAATAAAAAGTGAATCCCGACATTTGATCAATAAGATCATGTTTTTATTTTATTTATTTATTTTTATTTTTTTTATTTTTATTTTTTTAAAGTAGAACGCAGGAATGTTTATGTTTGCGAGAATCAGTTTAGTTTAAACATTCATTATGTATCAGATGGTATATATATATAGCTCAGTATAATTACAATAGAGTTCGAATGCGGAACTATGCGCTCAGAGTGATCGCAAAGTTTTAAAAAGCACAAATGTGTATCAAATGTTTGTGATGAAATTCAAAAAGTTTAGCTGGTCAGATTTTCTTTAAATTTTGAATAATGAAAGGAAAATTTAGGTACTTATATTTCTATATGAGAGCTTACATTTGTAGGAAAGTTAGTTTGTCAGAACAGAGACACCGCAACAATACCGAATTTCGAGTATTTACAACGCACTTTCACGTGTTGGATTTAAACGGGTTTGGAATAATTTAGTTTGAATTGTAAAAGATGAAAAAGGTCCCAGTATCGGCCAGTTATTATCGCAAAGATTGAATATCATGCAGACGGCATACGTGTGAGAAAGTGAATTGTTTGAAAACTGTGGAGCCTAACCTTAATTATCGTACATTTTCCCTCCAATTAGTCTTGTAGGATTTAATATTACACAGTAATGTTTCATTGTCAAAACAAAAGATTACTGTATGGCAGTACCAATAGAAAACTGCAAATTTACATATAATGGCTACCAAATAAAGGTCGTCATGCATATGGAACCGAATCATGGTAATCAACGAACTTTCAACCGGATACGATTTCCAGCCTACCACCAGCGAAATGTGATTTTTCATTTTCCATGATAAACACCCTATAATTTCAAAAAAGACAAAAGATGACTAGTAATAGAAATAAACAAACAAACAAAGACAGAAATCCGCAGCTAATCGGTATTCCACACGCTTTTGTGAAAATCGGTTTTCCCCACACTTTTGTGCAAAACTGACATTTTGGGCCTTAATATAGAGGTTGGGGAAAAAGTATTAAAAGGCGAGATTAAGTTTTAATCAAGACTTTAACATTTTTTTACTGATATTATCTGCGGAAAATCCGGTGCTATAATATAAAAAGTACAGCTTCTCTCCACAAAATGTGTCAAAATTGCATTTGATGAACTGATGTTCAAAGTGTTCAAATTTTCGATTTAAATATTCATAGAATCACGTTCTGTTGCGATAAGAAAATCTAGTAAAGCGACTGGGAACTCGGATAACATTGTCGTTATCTGCATATAATTTTTAAGAACAAAAAATAATTTTGTCAATTGTTTAATCGCGAAAATACATGTATCTGATGCCTATAACATTTAAATGCCGAGGCCACCCAATGTATGTCCGATTTATGGCATCTGGTTCCATTCTTACGCGGTTCGCTGTAGAGTTAGTATTGGTTTTCGCTATCTGATTTGCTTTTTGGCTTTGGTTGTTGTTTCAGGAAATATTGATAGGCAAGTGTAATTTGATAAATGGCGTATTAACATAATGTTGAAACCGTAACAAAACGATAACATAACGATGAGAGAGAGAGAGAGAGAGAGAGAGAGAGAGAGAGAGAGAGAGAGAGAGAGAGAGAGAGAGAGAGAGAGAGACTGGTATATGGGTCAACAAATACAGTTATCACGCTTTTCTTAGTTATCCGCTTTCCACCAACCCATCCAGTCCTACAATCCATGCTCATGGGATGGATCAAAATTTAAAGACAGCCATGCATATCTAAACCCTACCACAATCATATCCGAATTTCTGCGTCTTTATCATAAACTGTATTGGAGGAATCGCGTGACACTGCGCACGGACCAGTCCTATGGTTCCAGCCGATCAGGGACATCATTAGCAATCGAGTAAAACTCCGATGAAGGCATTCATTGTAAAAAGGTAATAAAATGTTACATAAAACTGAAAAGTTCAAACAAATTTCCACAGCTTTGCAGACACATATTCACGAAATCCCTGCACTTGGCACGCAAACAATTAAACTCATTTTAAAAATTCATTTCTTTGCATGTGTTCATGAACATATTTTTGAAGGGTAAAGCAAAATGAAAGTCAGCATTTTCTTTGCGTGTTATATATATGTATTCACATTAATGAAGGTTCTATTGGTTTCGCGGAAGTTTTTTTGCACTTTTCATAATCGATATTGCAGAAACAAGATACATTATAAAGAACGGAGATAACTTATCATGCCAAAAATAGGCGGTATTTGTACTTTTGATGAGAGAGAGAGAGAGAGAGAGAGAGAGGGGGGGGGGTTACAGAGATCCAAAAATTTTCCAAATGTCAAAAACAGCAGGCCCTATATTGTCGATACTTTCTGAGCAAAAAGCTCAAGTTTACTCTCAAAGACAAACAATCAGACTCTGTATTCTCACTTTTTTTTGGCATGAAATTAAAGCTCAGCCTCAAAATATGAACATTTTGACAGTCTGTAACTTTCACATAAATAACATTAGCATAATGAGTCTTTTAGAATATTCATAACTTGGATCATGCTGAATTTTGATTATTTAAATGGACTCCAAGTATGATAGCGCTTTAGTTTTGGAATTGTACACCCGGGAATACGGTTTATCTTGAAAAAGAAAGTTGAAGAATTCTGCAAAGGCGAGAAAATCCTCAAAATTTTCTTCAGTAATTAAACAAATTTTTTTTTTCAGAAGAGTTCAAAATCCTATAAATATAGCACATTCCTTAATCAGTAATAAATGTTTAGTGAAAAATTCACTGTTGCCGATCAAAACCCTGGACAACTCGCGATCGGGAACCTGGGTTCGATCGGGAACGTGGGGAAAGGGTAAACACCTAGGCGAGCACAAACGAGATTCGTGTGTCCATTGTGTTTCGCTCTACTTATTTCTTTGATAACAATTTTGTTGATGCTAATCAACTTCTCATTAAAAACGACACATTTCATGCAAACATTCTTAGGCACAAGTAAACAATTGAAGGTTGAAGTTGCTCCTCAAGATTTTGCACTACATGTTTTGATTTTAAACTTTATCGTTTTATTATCTGCGGAAATTCCTGTGCTATAATTTAAAAAGTATAATCTCTCTCCAGCAAATGTGCCAAATTGCATTTTATGAATTGGTGCACAAAGTGTTCACATTTTGGATTAAAATATTCATGGAATCATGTTTTGTAAAGCGACTGGGAACACAGATCAAAGTTTCGTTATCTGCATATTATTTGCAAGTAATAAAAACAATGCATTTATGAAATTAGTTTAATCATGAAAGTTCATTTATCTTCTACACAAGCCACACCATGAAAGTCGGATTATGGCATCTGGTTCCATTCTTACACAGTCCGCTGTAGAGTTAGTTTCTCTTTTCGCTCTCTGATTTGCTTTGTATCTTCAGTTGTTGTTTCAGGAAATACTGATACGTCGACGTCATTCACACTTGGCTTGTAATATGGCTGGTCAGCGGTACCTGCGATCACTGATGCGCAGCTGTAGTTGTTGATATGTCATTTGGTATACAATGCCAAACACAGCATGATTCATTAACTGATTTTCACACTTCATTTTATTGCCATAAAATGGAAGCCACACCTGTCAAGCCAATAATGCTTAAGCAAAGAAGAGATCCAACCGTCCACATTTTGGCCACCGGTTGGTACAGATTCTCGACCTTTAAGGTAGATACATTTTTTTAATTATTGAAAGATGGTTTTATTGCGTCTCTTCTTAATCATAATCTGCATTTGTAATCAAATCATTGAGTTCTATGTGCAAATTTTTCGAAACCTGCCCTTTATGTCATTCATTGCGAAAACTTGCTTTTTACAGTTTTTCCTTAAGGTCAGCCAGGTATCGCATGTAAATAAAATCTTTCCTAGTAAAATGTGCCAAATTGCAGATGATGAATCGGTCTGTAAAAGGTTGTTGTTACTTGGTTTTAAAGGCACTTTCAGCACTTTATTGGCTGTATCATGCCGAGCAAACGGGAGCTAGGTGACTTTTCAAATGACACAACAAGGCAGCCGACCCAGGTTGACCTTTGTGTTGGATTACAAGTCCGACGCTTTACCAACTGAGCTACTGCGGTTCCCTGTGTATAAATGGTTGATAGTTTCGATCGAAACTTTCATGTAATCACTTTTTTTGCGATCTTGGAACCCGGGAATAATGTAGTTATTGCTATGGGAACACTATGTAGAGAGGCTTTACATTCCTGTATCAGACCACTTTTGTCAGGATATCTCTGATAACTAATGTATACTCTTAAGTCTATTATCCCTCACCACGCCCATGTTACAGTACTTGACCATGTATGTCCACATTCTATTTTTTTTTTCTTGGCATGTTTCTCAATGTCACGTACGTGTATAACAAATCTTTAAGTCTTGTGAATATAAGCTAATCTGCTAATTCTAATTCAAAATGTGTTTTAGGGATAAAAGAATAACAATGATAATGAGTTATGTCAATAACAGTCAATAGGTCGGAAAATAACTTTGTAATGAGCTCAACGAATCATATGTCTGAATATCCCTATTATGTATATATTTCGCTCATGATCTAACTTATATGAGGTCTGTATGATATAAACTTAGATGCTTTGTAAAGACTGATTAAAATATCAGCTCAAAATATAGGTTGGGGTGTCGAAGGTCGAGTTCTGACACCGATCGATAGCGTAGTTGCCATATATTATATATAATCTATGATTGATCAAGCAAGTGAAGCTTTTTATCTACATGTGTCCTATAGTGATGATGCTTGAATTAACGTGCGCCCATCCTATAGTGTGTGCAAACCTATCACTTATTAAGGCAAAGAACCAATCAAACTCCGGTAAGGAGAAACTCTATTCGATGACAGCTATCTTTGGATTGACACTTACTGAAGTTTGTCCCCTTTTATAGTGGGATCACGGACTTTAACAAGCTCAGTTAGTCAGATGACATATTATTAAGCACAGATGTGATATAAATTCATGACAAGCTTTATCGAAATCTTTTTGACAGTTTTTTTGTTTTTTGTTTGTTTTAACTGCACTTTTAACACAATTTTTGGCTATATCATGCCAAGGAAATGGGAGTTAAGTGTCTTTCAGAAGGATGCACTGAGCAGCCGACCCGATCTAGCATGGGCAGATATTGAACCCACGACCCTTTGATTACGAGTCCGACGCTCTACCAACTGAGTTAGATGTTGATAGTCTTAGCCAGTTAGATGCTAAGGCATCTCGGCAATATGCGTATATGTCACTCATTATAAGGCATCTCGGCAATATGCGTATATGTCACTCATTATAAGGCATCTCGGCAATATGCGTATATGTCACTCATTATAAGGCATCTCGGCAATATGCGTATATGTCACTCATTATCAAACTTATTAGATATTCTCATTATAAAAGCTTAAGTACCAAGCTTGATCAAAATACATTCGGAAATAAAAGGCAAGGCATCAACTCAGGTGCAGTAGGACCGGATGGCCATCCACTGCATCCGGACCTGTCTCCAGACGTCTTGCCACTGGATTCAGACAGGTCTGGACGAGAGAGTGAGGTTGACTCTGCGCAACTTTCTCTCACCTAAATCCAACTCAAGTTATGACATCATTTCCCCCTCCCCCACTAGATACCTTCAAGTCCTGTGTCGGTGGGCGAGCGGCAAAGCAGCAGGTGTGGATACACTAGGAGCAGAAGGTTCAGACCTGCACACAGGCGGCTCAGGGCATAGGGTCGCTTTTCACTGGACTGAAGTAGCAGTGGAACTCGGCAGCCCCCTGGGTGACTGAGCAGCCCTTTTTAGGATCACACTGCTCTCCTCCGTAGCATGAGGAAGGAGCTAGAAAAAGGTGCCTAAACATTACCTGCTTCACCTTAACCCTGAACATCATACAGCAGGTAACGGAGATCCCTGCTTAGCGATCGAAAATCTAACAAGAAGACAAAGGTGACGCAACTCACCATCGGTGCCTGGAATTTGCGCTCACTAAAGGACAGTACAGCAGCAGATATATTAGAGAGAAGAACAACTCTAGTTGGTTGAGAACTGGCCAGATTTAACCTCCAGATAGCAACCCTGAGTGAAACTCTCCTAGCTGAGAAAAGACAACTCACCGAAGTAGGAGCCGGCTACACCGTCTTCTGGAGTGGCCTAAGTAAAGAAGAGCGACGTGAAGCTGGTGTTGGGTTTGCCATCAAATCACAGATAGTCAGCAAGCTCACAATTCGCTCAAAGGGCGTGCATGACAGACTAATGCATATGAGACTCCCACTGTCTGGAAAAAGATATGCAACTATCATCAGCGTCTATGCACCCACCATGACCAACCAAGATGAAATCAAGGACAAATTTTACGAAGATCTGGAGTCACTTATCGCAGAAGTACCGAAGGCAGACAAGTTCATTATCCTTGGTGACTTAAATGCAAGAGTTGTCACAGATTACCAGACTTGACCAGGTGTCACTGGCAAACATGGCTTTGGCAAATGCAACAACAACGGACCCCTCCTACTGAGGAAATGCGCTGAACGCAAGCTTCTAATCAGCAACATAGTCTTCCGCATGCCAAGCCGCAACAAGACGTCTTGGATGCACCCATACACCAAGCACTGGCATCTAATTGACTACGTCATCGTCAGAAGAAGAGACGGGCAGGATATCCAAGTATCCAAGTGACGAAGGCCACGAGAAGTGCAGAATGCTGGACTGATCACAAGCTCATAGTCTCCAATGTCAATATCCAGATTCAGCCTAGCAGACGACCACAAGGCAACAAAGCGCACAAAAAGCTAAATGGCTCCAAATTGAAACAGGAGAATGTTAAACAGGCATTTATCGAAGAACTGTACAGCCAACTAGAAACAATTGATGCGAACTCCGAGAATGTCGAGGAAATCTGGGCATCCTTCAGAGACTGTGTACTCAGCTGCATCCAAAATCTTCTTTCCCACCACACTTAAACATCAAGATTGGTTTGATGAGAACGATGCTGTCATATATACACTACTGAATGAGAAACAAAAGCTACAAAAGGCCTGTTTAGAAGACAACACTTCATCATATAAGAAGGCAGCCTTCAACAACATCATGAGGACTGTTCAATGCAAACTCTGAGACTTCCAAAACTCAAAGCTGAGCAGTAAGGCAGATGAGATTCAGTCTTACGCAGACAGGAATGACATGAAAAACTTCTATGATACTTTGAAGACAATCTAATGGCCACAGTGATCAGGAACATCTCCAATACTGAGTGTTGACAACACAACACTGCTCACTGACAAAGAAAGGATACTACAAAGATGGGTAGAACACCTCAAGAACATCCTAAATCTACAATCATATATCATGAGGAGGCAACTGATAGACTGCCCAAGTGTCAATCAACACATCACTTGCTGATCCTGCAGAATTGACTGAAACTGAGAAAACAATTGACCTGCTGTCAAATGGAAAAGCACCTGGAGCGGATACTATACCAGCAGAAGTCTACAATGCCGGATGCTCGCACATGGCACAGAAACTGACGGAACTCTTTCAGTCAATGTGGACTCAAGGAACTATACCCCAGAAGTACATTGATGCATCTACTGTCCACTTGTATAGGCGGAAAGGCAAGAGACAATACTGCGACAACCATAGGCGCATCTCCTTGCTGTCAATAGTAGGCAAAATCCTCGCCAGAATTCGGCGGAATCGCCTTGTGCATCACATGTATCACGGGCTCCTGCCTGAGAGTCAATGTAGCTTCAGGTAAGGACGAGGAACCACATATATGGTTTTTGCAGCTCGTCAACTCCAGGAGAAATGCCAGGAACAGAACTCCAACCTGTACACGACATTCATCGATCTGACAAAAACTTTTGACACAGTACACTGAGGTTCTCACACGGGCGGCATTTCAAGCATCCACACTCTGCTGATGAAGTCACAGATGAGATGGGCAGGCGACATTACCAGGATACCAGAAGAGCGACTACCAAAGATATTCTTTTGCGGTGAGCTGAAGGAGGGAAAGCGATCTCAGAGTATTCAGAAGAAACGCTTCAAAGATTCCTCAAGTCATCCTTGAAACATTTCAATACTGACCCTGAGTCTTAGGAAGATCTCTCACAGAATCGCTCTACCTAGCGCAGTCTCATCCATACTGGAGCTACTGACTTTGAACTGAGGAGATTTGTAGATTCAGTGCAGAAGCGCGAGCAGCGTAAATCTCAGAACTGCAGCATGTCTTCCATTGATCAAGCAACCCCAAGCGGCATCTCCTGTCCAGTGTGCCACAGACAGTTCAGAGCGCAAATTGGCCTGATCATCCACTCACATACTCACATAAACTAAACCAGTTAGTGATGTCATGGTCATCTTCGAACTCTAAGGACTAACAACAGATATCTGCATGACTAACACGCCAAGCTGATACGGACCTTTCAGTCTAGTGGTATATGTGCATGACACAGTGGTATATGTGTCTGGCACAGTGGTATATGTGCATGACACAGTGGTATATGTGCCTGACACAGTGGTATATGTGCTTGACACAGTGGTATATGTGCATGACTGCGATACAGGGTTAGAAGCCCAATAACAGCTAAATGTCGTCCCCTATTAGAAATACAAAACTCAGACGTGACTCTTCCTGGTGTTGGTAAAGGAAAGATACGATCATATGTATGATGCAGACAAAGGTGATCGACCTGTAGTGCGATGACAATCATCCGAACTCGTCAGAGATAAATATGTGTGTGTGTGTGGGGGGGGGGCGGGTATTTGGTCTATTTGCGTTATTTATATTGGTTACATTATTTGTGCACAGAGAAAAACTGTCACATTTACGATGTTCACACATTTTTTTCCCCTAAAGCTTTTGATTAAAAGTTGACAATCATCACCAACACAGTTACCAATCGGCGAAACCAATCTTTAAATTAATTTTAGCATTTTTATTAATGTCACACACACACGCACGCACACACACACACACACGCGCGCGCGCGCGCACACACGCACACGCACACACACACACACACACACATAGAAGTGAAGGTGCTCAGTTTGAAAAGACTAAATTTA
This sequence comes from Margaritifera margaritifera, assembly GCA_029931535.1. Taxonomy (NCBI): domain Eukaryota; kingdom Metazoa; phylum Mollusca; class Bivalvia; order Unionida; family Margaritiferidae; genus Margaritifera; species Margaritifera margaritifera. The sequence goes on along the minus strand of JAQPZY010001608.1, from coordinate 1,625,397 downwards.
AAAGTGACTCTAAAAGAAAAGCTGTACTGTACCAATTTAAGAATTTGTTGAATATTGGCCATAAAGTGGACGTTATCGCAATGAATAACAAATTGCAGACCGCGAATTTGTTTTACGGAGATCAATGGGAACGACTGAATCAGGACAATACTGTTTCATTTAATTTTTTAAAATTACGAATGCAAATTATGATTTAAAAACAACAGCCTCAGTGCGACCATTTTTCAGTGAACTAAAATTTCTTTACCTTTCAAACACTAGGTAAATGGACTTTAGCGACTAAATAATAATTTAAAAAATGTAAGTTCTGTTTTTCCTCACAAAAATATTATGCAGATAAAGATAACTTTACCTGAGTTGGAGCTCGCTCATCCCCGAATTACCCGAGTTCCACCTCACTCTTCCTTCCCCAAGTTCCCGAAATCTTTTCCCTGAGTTCCCGATAGCTTTTCCTCGATTTTGAGATTGCTTTTACCCGAGTTCAAGATCAGAAAAAGATGATCGCATGAACATTTTGATCGAAACTATTAACCATTTATTCACCGAATCATAGCTCGCAATTTGGTCCTTTTGCTGGAGAGAGATTGTATTTTGATGCTATAGTATCAGATTTTGTGCAGACATTATCAATAATTAGAAAATACAGTTTTAAATGCAAAACCAGCGGTGCAAAAGAACAACTTCGACCTTTTATTATTTAATTGTGACTCAGAATATTCACTTGAAAATCTGCGTGCATTATCTACATTGTCTGCGCAATTGATTAGCGTCAATAAAATTGTGACAGGAGAAATAAATATAAATAAAAGACAATAAACACACGAATCTTGTCTTGTTGCAGTCGCGTTTACCCTTCCCCGGTTCCCAATCGCACCCGAATCCCTAACAGCGGGTTATCCAGAGTGATCATGCAATAAGAAAGATTTTAAAAAATCTGAATTGATGAAAATAATATACGATCTACCTGCATAGTGAAACTAGGTCAGGTATGACACTTGGAGCACATGCACTGTATTGATTTAACAAGCTAGTAGAGAAAGTAAAGTGAGACTTCTGCATTTATCTTTGAGCACAGAGTACGTCTGTAGATAGGAAATTGGTATGACAATATGGCACTGCCGGAAATTTAACAGATGCATTTGTATGCCATTGTCTTTCAGGTGGGTAGAAAGGCGTATAATGTTTTATTTGCATATGTGCATTTATTTGTCCATTTATATATATGTGAAGCTCTTCCTGGTTGTCCATCTGTTCCACCGTCACATTATTGATATATACTTCTTAAATCTGAAACCTTGAAATATATTTGGATTAGACTTGACGGCTTATACATAATCACAAGACAAGAAGTATTGCATAAAAAGTCCATGCTTTTATCGTCAATGTCATGGTCAAAGTTTTAGGCGAATCGGCAGGTAACCCTAATGGGCTTGTCCAAAAGTTAAAAATTGCGTATCTTTACCTTCATTTAGTATGAAAACAAGCATGGTGATCAACACACCTTTTATCTGCAAGCACGTGAAGAACTACTTTTTGTAAAAACCCGAAATAGACCTTCGGCCATGTCTTGAGACTATGCATACTTTTATTAAATATTTTTTTTTTCTAAGTTAACAATTTTATATACCATTTGATGTTTGAATACAAGCTTTTTATTTTGTTGTTGAAAAACCTTAGAAAAAGAAACAAGCAGAAAAATGTTCAATTGCTTACAAGAGACCTGGTACAAGAAAGCTACATTGATGTGTACCGTCAGAACAATTGCTTACAAGAGAACTGCTACAAGAAAGCTACATTGATGTGTGCCGTCAGATCAATTGCTTACAAGAGACCTGCTACAAGAAAGCTACATTGATGTGTACCAGCAGATGTTTTAAATATCAGTTTTATTGGAGGAATTTAAAAAAATACTATTCTCATCTATCTACGGAAATATCACTAGAGTACAATGAACATTTACAGCTTTTGTCGTAAATCTAGTTCGGTTACTGCATCGTTTCGTATGATTATTTATTGCCTCTTGTTATAGGGGATATTTAGCTTCATATTATTTTTTAAAATTGCAATACTTTGATATTTTTATCACATACCTCCTTAAGGAAATCCCGAAAGTTCTGTGATCCTAATTATATACTAAATAGAGCTGCAGAAAGTGGAATTATTATTATTATTATTATTAGTAATATTATTATTATTTTAATTTTAAAAATTGATAGAGTAAGGGGATAAATAATCTTAAATGTCATGATTTATTTCTGCTTGAGTGTCTAATTTTTCAGGTATTATCTGGAGCAACGGAGAAGAATGGCAAAAGTTTCGAAAAATCTTGCAGTCTGCCTCGAGAGAAGTCTCTCTTGGGCGTCATGTGATGGAGGAATACATAATTGAAGGCGTGCAGAGTGTCGCCGAGGAGATGATAACCTCAATGGAACAACCAACCAGATTGAGGAACATTATACAGAAGGCGGTACTTAATGTATTCTGCAAATACATTTTGAGAGTCAGGTAAACTATCACAATGGAGAAAACATCAGTGATATGCATGGTGAAACATTAATGGCGATTAGTCGTTTTCCATTTTCCGAAATATATATATATATATATATATATATATATATATATATATATATATATATATATATATATATATATATATATATATATATATATATATGTTTGTGTGTGTGTGTGTGTGTGTGTGTAGTTATGCAGCTTCTTAACATTTTTTGATTCATAGTGTATATTCTTACTGTATTGTTTCAATTCTGGCACAAAACTAGTAAAGTATTCACGTTTTACTCAATCATGAAATTATAAAATTGAAAACAGTATGTGCAACATGTAAACGTTTTTATAGAACATTTCATGTTTAAAGAATTACGATATATATATATATA
>JAQPZY010001608.1:1462500-1620000 GCA_029931535.1 Margaritifera margaritifera | reverse complement strand
CTGATAAGATTATTAATTTAGATGTGTATCCCCATCTACACGTAATGTCCGCAGTAAGGCCTAATCCTGATTTCATTATCGACTTCCCGGATGGATACTAATCCTGATTTCATTATCGACTTCCCGGAAAGATATGATCCTCACTGGGCGTAATCCTGATTTCATTATCGACTTACCGGCTGGACATTAATGGTAATTATCGATAACGAATATTACCAGTATTTATCGATAATGAATATTACCAGTAATTATTACCCTCTGGAGAAACAAACATGATAATTTCCAGTAATTTGTCGCTAATTATCAGTAATTTTTTCTTGATATATATCAGTAATTTGTTTGAAAAATGATCGAAAATTATCGGTAATAATATAATGCCTATCCAGGGACGAAAATTGGATCAGGAATAAATAGAGGAAATTCGTGCATTAATAGATACATAGAATGGGAACGTCATACGCAAGCGTTATGGAATTGGTTTACCTTGGCTTTATAAAATTTGGAAAAATATTCCTAACAAACGATTTATGTCATACCTGCCTGCGATCGACTCTGTCGTTAACAGCAAAGTTGTCCACAACAACAACATTGTTCACGATGAACCAGAGAGAAATCGAAAAAAGAAAGATAAGCACAATGACAAGCGAGAAAAAGAAACTGAAGAATATGACAGACTAGTAAAAGAAATCAGCCGGCAGTACCAAGAAGCTTATGACGAACAAGCAAAAATTGATGACGAGCATGCCGCAATTGAAAATGAATAGAAAATAAATTGCTGAAGAACGACACCAACTCACCTTACGAGAAAAAGATATGAGAGAACTCAAAGAAGAGTTTGAGCGGCAACGATTAGCGATGTCATCACTAAAAAGAAAGCGACATCGTGCGCAAGACACTCGTGTGCAAGTCACACCAGAGGAACCCAGGAGACCGTCAGCGAACATGTCGCCACAGGCAACACGGTTGTCAGGTTGTTCACAACAATATCGCGTGTACCAAAATCATCACCGACAACACCGTTGCCATCCAATGATGAATATATCGGAAGAAATAAACTGTGGAATTTTTTCGAAAACAATTTTAGTATTAATTAGATGCACAATAATTATTATAGAGTCATGGACACTGGCAATATGGTCTTGATACTTCATGAGATAGAAAATCTGGAAAAAAATAATCATAAACTCCAGCCAGAATTGAGTAGTGAATGTATGGAAGAAAAGTTCAATAAAATACAAATATTACGTGAAGAAGGACGTTATACACTATCGTCCGAGTATAGAATTGTCAAAGAGTTACAGTCGCACATGGCCGCGTCAGATATCCCAGTGGGAAATTTGTTACCACTGGCAACACTTGTGCAACGTATTCGTGTTTCTCTCTTGGAACAATACACTCGACGAAATATTAAACATCAACGAGCCAAGCAACTGCGAGATCTTGTTACCGCTGAGACGGTCGATTATGCATTTGATACACATGCGAAGCACACACAAGAACTCAAAGATTATTTGACAAAACAATTAACTTTCATCACGGAGTATGAGAACAAAGCTGCACGCAACGAAGTTGCAAGTGACGATGATAAAGAAAAGTAACATAAAAAAAAATAAAAAAATACGTCAACGCAATCCGCTAGCGGGTCACACTAGTGAATAGCGCTAGCGCATCGCTTCGACGTGTAATTATTATTATTATTATTTTTTAAATTTTTTTTGTGCCCTGGTGGTTAGCACTTCGTTTGATCCTCCAGCGGATTACACCGACGTAGAGTGTTTACACTCCAGAATCAGAATCTAATCTAAGTCTGATCTGGTTCCGTAACGTGTTAAAGTTTTCTATCTCGGACATGACCAGATTTAGTTCGTCCGCGGTGATCGCGCTGTCGTCCAACTCGCTTGAATACAACTTAGTAATCGTCGACAAACTACTCTCTGCCGCGGTCAAAATTTGTATGTGTTTTCTCGCGCCTGTATGTAGTCGTCACAATAAAAATTTTACCAGCAGCGGAGACAACACCGGCCGCGATCGAGATTACTGATAGCCATCCCGATTGGGGCTGCCGCGATTGACACTGTGGTTGCAATTACTGTGACACCAAGACCAACTGTTGCCGCTGACGCGATTCCACAAGCGGTGTCAACAATTGCGTTCAATCGTTTATATTTGCGCAGCAAGTCAACACGCATGCGTATCTCGTCACGCAACTGCGCTTCAGCGGAATTGATTTTATCACGTCGGTAGCGTTGGGGATCAATATCTGGTGTACCTGTTAGATTCATGATTTTATTAATACCGTCTCGGAAGATTAACTGTGGTTCGTTTACAGTTTTTCTGTCAATATTGTCACTGAAAAATATGGTTGCACTCGAGGTTCACTAATAGCCGCCGTATTTATGCTATATAATTGTAGTTCTATATAGTTATTTTGTTTCACTGGAAGTACCATAACAATAAATCCATACATTTTTGTTTCACTGGAAGTACCATAACAATAAAAACATACGTTTTTGTTTCACTGGAAGTACCATAACAATAAAAACATACGTTTTTGTTTCACTGGAAGTACCATAACAATAAAACCATACGTTTTTGTTTCACTGGAAGTACCATAACAATAAAACCATACGTTTTTGTTTTACTGGAAGTACCATAACAATAAAACCATACGTTTTTGTTTCACTGGAAGTACCATAACAATAAAACCATACGTTTTTGTTTCACTGGAAGTACCATAACAATAAAACCATACGTTTTTGTTTCACGAGGTAAAAGTCCTTCAATGATTTCAACTCCTTTTGTACTACCACGTTATCCCATGATCGTCTGGATAATATAACAGTCCCCTTCTGCGATCACAACTGATTTATCCCTTGTTGCAAAAATTGATATTCTGACAAGATCACATCTCTCGTTGAATACTATCCTGGTTCGTTCTTACAATAATCTGGTTAACGTTGGTTTAACGTCTTTGTCTGGAAAGGAAATTAGCGTTTCTTCCCCTTCATTATACTCCGCGTGGGGATTAAAATACCAATCGACTTTTAGCTTTGGTTCTCCGACAACATCGGTTGGTTTTGGTTGCGCAAGTGCTATAATTCCTAGTTGACGACGAGATGTCCGTGGCACTGTAGGATGATTCCATTCAGCAATATCTAATTGTTTTGCTACCAGACTGTACGAGATGGTGTGTTGACTCCAGCTTGGCGTAAATATTCGTCCACGGGTGGTAAAAACTTTTTGTTTATGTCGGCTTGTCTTCCCAACTGATATATGATTTTATCGTCGTCATCAGCTACACCAACAAGTTTATCGTCGTCAAATGCTTCAATTGTAATATAATACACCCCTGTGTTAAATACATGAGTAAAAGCACGAGTGTTTTCAAACACAAACGTCAACCACGTCAAGGTGTAACTCCGTGTAAATATTTACCCCGTGATCTGGATAATATCTCTCTCGGTTGTGATAAACGAAAAATATTTCATTTTGTCGTCAGCGGTTCCGCGATACATAAAATAATATGGATCTTTACCTGACACACTGATTTTAATTGATACCCAGGATGCACCAGTGCTCGATTGAAAGAAAAATATAGACGTTCCAGATCGCGGTACAACGCCATTAAAAGTGGCTGATTTTATACTAGTAAATATATTTCCTGGATCAAACGTAGATAGACCTGATGCTATTTTATCACGCATGCGCTCGGGTATACTATCAATTTCTGTGAACATTATTTTGTTGTGTAACACTTCAATCTCAGGCACGTATATGATAACTGTATCGCGGCCAACCACGCAATGATCACCTTCGATTGTATCTGTTTGGTATTTTATCATCGACATATTATTTTGTCGCGGCTTGATCTGGGTGTGTTGGATTTTTCAATCTCGATATGAAGTTCCCTCCCATGTCAAGGGCAGGCACCAGTCATCGTGTCACCAGTTTTTACCACGAGTTCGTATATTTCATTGCTGATACTTTGTCGTGATACTCCAGAATCCCTGAGCTTACCAACTCGATTGATCTCATTAACATTTCAGTCGGTCGAACCTAAAATTCTGGTGATGATATCGGTCCATTTTATGTTGCTGGTTTTCAGTTGTCCAAACCTGTTTTGAAAGATAATAAGTTCAACTGGATCAACCCCATGAGATTCATTAACTCGGATAAATCATCTTTGGTAGCAAAGGCGATTTTTAGTTTAGATCGTCCATAAATATCTATGGTAATGTTTTATTCATAATCGTAGTCATTTGTCACGAAAAAAAAAAAAAAAAAAGGCGCCCGACCGAATGTATAATCCATTATTGCCGCCAGCGCGTATATGTCTTCTAATCCACATATTGGAGCATCAGCGTGCGTTTGTATTGGTAACGTTGAATAAAATAATGGTCGTTGATGTTTAAAGTAGTCAAGAAATTCACGCGGTGGTGCTAATCCATATGAATCAAAATAAACATTGCCAATCGGATTTATCACATATGCAACCCAGTGTGTTCCAGGACCAGATGATGAATCTAAATTGATGATTCCAGTTGCATACGTGCGCGGGATCATTGACAACAATTCATCACGCATGAAAACACCCCTGAAATGTTTTATTGTACGTCGCTTGCTAACGCGAGCAATTCAAAAATAGACATGGGCGGCAGCTATTATCCCTGGTATTGCGTGTTTTGCCATCGCGTCTATCTCAGACATAAATAGTTGTAAAGTCACTCCATGCCGGCCACAACGTGCAGCATTGATTTGATTCACTTGCAACGCACTTAGCTGCAGTTTATGTGGTCCAATCAGCACCGTTTGAGATAGTTTTTGATTTACTCCCCGCCGGTTCGTAATTGCAGACTTTAGTTTTCGAAGCTGACCCTGCGACAACGTCACTGATACATCTATGTACGATATCGTTTTGTGTTTATCACGTGTGTTTGTTTAAAACACTCACATATTTTCCACTGGCGCGTCAACGACCTTCATTCATCCGCCAACACCTTCGAGCAGCAGGGTCTTGTCTGAGAAAATAACGGCGATACACCTGTAGGCGGTATTAGCAGTAAGAAGTGCACCTACTCGTGCATTGAAATGCAAGTCGACCACGGACTGTCAGAACAAATCAAAATGCTCGAGTGAAAAGTAACAAATATCGGATACAACGATGTGAAATCTTTCTGAGAAATTTGCAATCCGCCTATCAACGTTTTGATCTCACCACATGAACGACATCAATGTGTGATATGCTAGTGCGACCTGATTGTGCCCAAAATTTAGCACAACTTCTTCGGACGGTTCTTGATGACCGTTTAGTCTCAGTGATACCTCAGAAACTCCCAGGTTGTCAAACGCCATGCGATTTTTAATTTGTGTATTCAACTGTTGTGTATCCTGGAATGCTATAAATACATGCCATGGGCAGGCCCGCCGAAGGCGAAGGGGGGGGGGGGGAGGGGTAAGCAATTGCCCAGGGTTTCGGCGATATCTAGGGACCCGCCTTCAACTCAATTATAAAAAATAAATTCATCTTTGCGGTAAATATTAAAATGTGTTCCTTGCAAGAGTCTAAATTATGGTAGATTACTGCAGGCTTTATATGCAAAACTGTACACTGGTTTTTGTCAATAAATATTAAACTAGTTTTGGGGCCCATGACTGCTCTGCCCAGGGGCCCAGAATTTCTGTCGGCGGACCTGGCTGTGGGGCTGTAACTCCTTCTTGTGCACTGATTTGCCAGTTAAATTGACCGACTACTCGGTTTTGGAAAGAATCAGATGTCATCGTCAGCCACGACAACGTAGAAGTAACTCCAGATGACATAAACGACAGCAATCTTGCTTCTTCGTCAACGATGGAGTCAACGTAGGGATCCTCAGTGAGAGTCTGGTCAATGTAATTCGTCCGTCATTTACACCAGCAGCACGCTATGAGGCTTGGTTGTCATCGCCGCGTCGTTTTAACACATCTGTTTGTTTAACGCCAAAAATAATTTTGCGGACACCTCTACAGAACCCGAAGACGTGTGACAGTGGAATCACGCATGCAAATTCATCGTCATTGTTGAGCTGTGATCGTCGCGCTGCAAACCCCAAGTTGAAGTGTCGATTGTGGTCTTGCAACATCATAAAATTCGCAGCCGGTCTCGCTATTGCCCAGTCATTTTGTGGATGATCATGAGTTACCCTATCCCGGTAAACTCCAACTTTGAAATACGGATTATGATCGGGATGATCCATGACATCCTTGGAAAACAACATAGAAGGACCAGCACCTCTCGCATAGTCGTCGCTTTATCTTGCAAATCCCAAAATTGTAGCAACATCGACGTTATTCAGGCGTGCTTAATTATTTTTCCATCGATGAGGTATCGTGCGCTGTTGAAAAGAGCTATTATTCCGTTGTTGACAAAAACAACTCTGATATTATTTGTGGGATCATATGGATTTCCGGTGGTACTGTCAACTGATTGTCCTTCGACTACGATTAAAGCCTAACTTGGCAGGAAATAACGACTTTTATCTTGAACTTGTAGTTCTATTCATCCACGATCATTGGAGACTTGTGCATCGTAATAATCTTGATAACCTTGGACAGATTCATCTTTCATCACCGGAGCATCCATGTCAAATGCGGTGTCAGATACATACTGGAATCTTGCCATGGGTTTTTTTAAATATTTTTTTTATTTTCCGCGTCCGTCTAACTGACTGCGTGTTCGCTGGCGCATTGGAAGTGTAACCGCTAGCAGATCAGCAATCACATTGTCGGTGTGTTCACGCGAAACCGCAGGTGGAAACGAAGACACGTTTGCGTGTTGTGTCAATATTTGTAAACGTTGTCGCACGGCATCATTGATTATTTTATTTTTTTATCTGTGCAGGCATATCAGACGTTGATGGCAGTTTTACTGCGGAAAGTTACACTTCTCCAAGTGAAAATCGGACAGGAACTTGTTGCGTTGGCTTTGGCGTGCTAGCACGCGGTCCGCTAGCAGCACTCGTGAACGGCAAAGCCGTCTGTGCTGGCCTACGTACCAATCGTGCCAATCGTTATTTTAATAATGAAAGTGCTTTACCGGCTAAATCTCAAAGCGCTCCAAATGCTTTTTCCTTGATAACGTCAATGGCTTTATGGACGATTGTTTTCACGATTTGGCTTTTCAGGAATCCTTATACCTTTTGTGCTGCAGTTCTGAAAAGACCTTCAAATACGTCGCCAAGTTCATATCTGTAATATGCACGGTATACAGGTGGTCGCGAATTTATTACACTTAAAGGTACCACTCTGGAATGTACGATAGTCATGTTTCGTATTCTAATTAATACAACCAATTCAATTCGCGATCCGTTAACACGATTCGCTAGCTTGACACATTAACGCGTTGATGGCACGCCACGGATATACAATCCTACCATGAGAGTTTCTCCTCGCAAATCGAGTAAATGTCCATCTTGATCTGTCAAAGAAGGTCTCAAACGAATTTTGTTTTTATATTATTGCAAGGCAAATACACTGGATATGTTGGCGCGATCGAAGTAAGGAAACGTCAGGAGAAACACTATACAAAATTTCCTTGCACGGCTGACTTGCCATACGAAGATTGATAGGTACCCATGATGGCATCATAAGAGAAATTTAACGCGACCGTTGACGTAATGCTAACTATTCCAGGGGCATGATGATAACGAACATTTTCAGGTGTGAATCTGAAGTATAGTTCCAGGATTGCGTTTTGGTCCTCAGGCCAGCCCAACACGGTTCTGATCGTGGAATTGTAAAGATCAACGACGTATCCATCAGTGGATATTTCAATGGCGACGCTGAGTGTTGGTTCGTGGACGAGTATCGCGATTTTGGATTCCTTTTTCGTAACCGCCTTGATCCGTCGTTGGATTTTATCATTGATAGCTTCTATTTCGTAGGCGCCAGTTGGTACGCCAACTGTGTGTAAAGTCTTTTCGCCATCGCATGAAAACGTTAAAGAATTGTTCGCCAACAGTTCACCAAATTGAGTCAAACGAATATTTGGCCAGCTGTAATACGTACTCAACGACGCCAGTGCGATTTCTATACCACGTTGGGACCCATTGGGTCCAGGTGGTGCTTTTATCGCGTTAGGAAAAATAACTTCAAATTCTGGCTGGGTTGTACTAGCCGAGATCATCGTGGTGGTATTCGGGGTGATATTGATTACCACGGGTTGCATTGCTGCGTTAATTTCTAGTCAAAACGAATTTGATTCTATGTTTAATCACTATAGTAAATATCGTCGATTAATTCATTCATCAAACTCCAACATGTATTTACGTCCATGATGTTGTCGATAAGTAATCACTGACAAATTCCGGTTGCTTCGTTGATTACTTCGGGGGAATTATTTCCCACATGGGGTGATCCAACCAAAATTTCCAATCGATCTACTAGTTCATCTTGGTCTCCACAAATAAAGTGTGCCTTGTCCTTGGACAAGGCGTTCGTGAAAGAGGTTTGTGTAACTCGATTGCGTTTTTGCCTACGACGTGCTGTCGGTCCGCTAGAGGATTGCGCGTTAATTCCTTCTCCGTTTTTTTTTTCTTCATCACGGATGATAAAGTTTCATCCTGGTAAGATTTAGATTGCTGAAATTCCTCCTTGTCTTCCGCGGGCGAGGCGACGTGTTGTTGTTTCTCTTTCTTACGTTTTTGCTTTTCAAGAATTTCATTTTTGCGTTCTTCAGGTTGATCATTGAACGCCACAAAATCAGGGTTATCATCACCTACTCGTTTATGTTGGTTCCTTTCTAGGAAAATCAACTTTACCCAAGTATGAGAGGAACTTTTCTATTTGTATCTGGGGTAAAATATTTTACCCTGTTACATATTCCATCAAGGCAAAGTCGTACACTTTCGATCCAGTGACTGCCCTGATTCCTACATCGTTAAAATATCCAATTGTGTATCCTGGTACAGGTGTTTCATCAAGACGTTCCATGACGTCTTCGATTTCCCCACGTGCTCCGTGTGCAGCAGTTTCTGCTTGTCTTGCAGCATCGATGGCTTCATAAACTTATTCTGGTGATTCGCTAGCGAATTCCCAAGTGATTTTCCGGTCGCAGTTGTTGCAGCGGCGATTTCTTTTGTTTGTTTTATTAACGGCTGAAATGTTTATTCAAAACCCTCAGTAAGATCTTCGCGTGCAGGTTGACGCTCGGTCAACATATCTTTGACTGGTATAGGTGCACCTATGTACTCATGGAGTGCCTGGAGTAGCTGCTCAGCTTGACGTTCGGTCGGTTATTTCATCACTTGTTATTTTCTTGGTATTTTACCGTCGATGTTTGTTATTTTTTGGCACTTGGGTTTAAAAGATCTTGTCCAATCCTATACGATAGCGACAACTATTTAGTCTGTTTGTTTAACATCACGTCGTCGTACACAGCAAGGTTATTCACAGACGCGTCTATGTCATCGATCGATGGTGCTTCGCTGATGTCGTTGACGACATCAACCGGCTGGGTTTCAAAAAAAAAAAAAAAAAAAAAAAAAAAAATTATATAAAAAAAACAACAGAAAAACAGCAACGTGGTGGTGACATAGAATCTGTGTTGAGTAAACTACCAGGTTTACCAAGAGCAAAATATCCTGGAGATAAAACATTCCCGGATATAATTACTGTGGACCTGGAACGCCACTGAATATACGGTTGGACAGCAATAGATAACCAAAACCTGGCGAATATCCCATCAATCAGGTTGATCGCGCTTGTTACCGACATGATCTTGCTTATGAGGCTTCAAACTCACTCCAAGACAGACATATCGCTGACGTAAAACTTATCCATGATTTAAATGCGATCAAACACGCGTACGAGAACGAATCGCAAAATGGATCGTCAGTGGTGTCATGACAAAAGTTAAATTAATTTGGCGGCAATTAGCCGTTTACTAACGAACTGACGACGACGAATTGATGGTAAATCTCTTTGGGATAAGTGATTTGCTTGCAAATAAACATGGATTCTAAACTATCTTTAATATAGTATAGTCCACGTTCTTTATTGGAAAGGCACTGCAGCCGTCAACAAGTTAGCAAACGCAGCTCGTGTTGATAAAGAAGTTGCTCGTGCATGGCTGGGAAAACAAGCGTTATGGCAGATTTATTTATCGACACCAGAACAAATTCCATGAGGATGGTTTGATTTTAGGATATCCAATGAAGTTCCCCAGGTTGATATTTTGTTTTTATCGATATCGCCAGCCAATGCAAACAAGCTGAACCGTTGACGTCCAAAGATTCAACAAGTGTCGCACATGCGTTTAAGCGTATTTATATGCGTGGACCGCTAATATGGCCAAAACTTTTAAAGGTAGATCATGGCAAAGAATTTTTTTGAGCAGTTTCGACGATAATGGAACAACAACAAGTACAAATCCGTCGTAGACATGTCAGCGTTCATCACGATCAGGCCATCGTTGAACGATTTAACCGTACACTCGCAGAACGATTATTTGGACATCAGCACGCGCAGGAAATGTTAATGCAAACCGAGCGATCGCGCGAATGGGTAATGAGGCTTCCCGCGTTCGTGCCCGCGTTAAATAATGAAATTACACGCACGACCGGGTTAAAACCCGCTGACGCAATAAAATTTTTTTTATAGAACCCTCACAACCGCTTACGTCCAGTAATAGAATATTCGGGTTAATTGAACCTATACTAGGACATAATGCCGTTGAAAGATATTTGTACGCGCCGGGAGAACTCGAAGGTGGAGTTCGGAGAGATACTGATCCCATTTGGAGTCTAACTAGGTATAAAATCTCACACGTAACTCGACGAAGTAATACACCAGCGATATATTATCTTGCACGATCCACTAGTGGCGACTTTGTCGTCCAATCGGGACCTCAACGCGGTTTTGTCCGTGAGGTATTACAGGTAATACCCGCGGGCACACAATTATCACCCCGTGGGATACTAACAAAGTAAATTTCCAGCACGGAGCTCGTGAACGGCAAAGCCGTTTGCGCCCCTACCGCAATTACATTCAAGGCATGTCAGTACGACATTACCACGTTGATGACCCCATTGATACGGTCCACGGTGAATTGCCGAGAGTCTCCAGGGTGTAACTCCATGCAAGCTCAATATTACATTGGCGGCAATGATTGTTTTGTACACGCGCCACCGCAAGAATGTCGTCAGATCACAAACGCATTTTTGTTTTTCATCAACTCGTTTGTATGATACTATTTTTTTTGCGATCAGCGTATAAATATGTTGTGGGGATATATTTTTAGGATTGTTTGGCGGAGATATATTCTCGAGAACAACCCTGGCCAACTGTGACATATATTTCACCCTCGATACAGCAAGATATGTTAAATTTGACCATTCGATACGATCATCAACGACCCAAACGTGTTTTGGATACGATATCGGTAATTCTTGAGAACTATGTACCGTAATTGCGTAACCAAGACACCAGTCTGACGGTTTACCATCCACAGATTCCAATGCTGGCTTGACCGCCCTTGTATCAACGCGAACAATATCTTTTAGCACAAGAATCTATGTAAAGTCGGTACCTGGTATTGTTACGGATATATTTTGACGACGACTACAACAGCGGCACTGGCTTGGTTGGAAATTTTACTTGATGCCGTCGGAATAATTTTTGCTGAAGGGTATCACGAGTTTGTTTTCGCGATACAACAATCAAATCGTGAGGGGTCCACGCGGACAGAAAAGTTTTCATGGGAGTTTCTGCGATACATTTACACATCGGTTCACATTGAGCGCGATCTGGTCGCAGGCGCATACGCGTTTTTAACTTTTTAGTTGTTCATTCTTGGATCGGTAGTCATCGTTGACTTCTTCGTAGTAATCTGCACGCGCACGTGACCACGTATGTGGAGAATCACATGCACAATGAATTGTGTCAATTGGAGGTGGCTGTCCTTGATCACCATATGTTATCACTTGAACATTTTTTTGTAACAACCATGTGAGAAAAGTTTCTAGAGTATTTCGTGGGACAGTAAAGATTTCATCCCAGATGATCACACGGGGGTTTTACTTTTGTCCATTTATCACCGTTCCACCTGAAGAAACTGTGATATGTCTGTGCGAAATAAATTCATCGCCCTGGTGGTTTCACCATATCTTTCGCCGCCGTTAAGATAACAAAGCGCATGACGTGCAAGTAGATCGTTTACCGATGGTGCATTTGACACATTGTTCGCATACTATTCTGCCAATGCTGTGTACGCAGCGGATTCTTGACTCACATGAAGATCTTCTTGTTTGATTCTCCAATGACTGTATAGGTTCCGGGGGTTGATATTACTGTGTCACCACACGTGAGATCGCTCCATGTCGCAGGAAACAACATTGCTTGCCCAGCTTGGAGAATGCAGGAATATATTCTGGCGCAGATAGATGTCGTCGGTTGATGTAAAACGAATCAGTTGCAACGCGGACAGCATCGGTACGACAATTGATCATCGGAAATCATCTTATCATTGCAACAAATTAATAGTGACACATCCGACCATGGAATATCTCCGATGAGTATATTGAGGTTGTTCCCGATCATTGTACGTAATAATATACCCGGGAGAATTATATATTTTAGTCCTGGAAACAAATGTGCCCTTATGTGTACAATCTCGGATAAGAAAATCCAATTCGGCTGGGTCTATGACTAGTCGTCTGCACAAACGCGCACACTCATTAGATGCTCCTGTGGTAAATTTACCAATTATCTTCCGCCCGATGTCTTTCACGTGTGATATTTCTTCCGGAGTTGAATCTGGGGACGGTTGTGGAAGCCAAACATGTTTTTAGGTTTGTACGTCACGATGGCTTCCGCGACCGTGAGATCTGTCAGTATATTTTTGTCAAGCATAAAACGTAATAACTCGATAGGAGCCCATCCATGATCGTGTCTTGATGGTTAATTTGATCCATTTGCGTATTTATGTGGTGAATTAAAATGACGATTCGGTGAAAACATAAACCAGACAATCTGAGCAAACCCATTTAAGTCAATGTTGTAAACATTAATCGCACGTTGAGTTGGGAATTTTATCTCAGGTGACCATGCATGTCCATTAAGTTCAATAATTCTGTTCTTATGTCTATATTTATTTGAATCACATACTATTTCTCCGGTGATTGTTTTGGTGGATGAACCCCGCTAAGCTCAAATATTTATGACTTGCGTCACGAGCAATCTTTTTGGCGATCCGCTATCGTCATCTCTGCAATGTAGATAAGTGTTATATTCAATTAAAAAAAAAACAAACATAATTATCATGTTTTTCTGTTATTTTATAATGTGTTACAAAGAGTGATTTTGTCTACGTTTTTCTCATATGTCTTCTTAGCATTATTCCAGATATTCCATCGAACACTGTTACCACTCCATTTTTTTTACCTCACTCATATTTAGCCTTTACACCAACCCTACATTTTGTACACGGAATTGGGCCACCACCATTACGAACGGCAGCAGCGTGTACCCAACAATATTCTTTTATGCATCTTCGTCCACACTGCGATGTCGTCGCATTAAAAAACCATGCGCATTGCTTTTTTCCAATAATATTGAATACATTTAATTAATTATATGTTATCTGTTGTGAACCGATTGGACAGAAAAAAAACTCGGAAACACGATTACGAATGAAGATTTCTAGAGTGTCGCAAAGGGCTCGGGGAGGGTTACAATTTTTTTAAATGGCTCAAAATGGGTTTTTGACACGCCTCCAAAAGTCCTCTTACCAGCGCCAGATTAGACCTAACACACTAATCAGCAATCAATGATAATCACGTTAAAACGCCTAAAAACACTCTTATTAATTATTTCTGGAGGATCGCAGAAGCCGGGGGAGTATTAAATTTTTTTTATTTTTAAAATGGCTCCAAATAAAATAGGTTTTTGACACGTTCCCCCCCCCCCCCCCATTGGTCGGCTAGCCTAGCGTGCTGCTTCTGCTCCTCATTATGTCCAGTGATAACCACTGGTAAACATAACACAGGGATATTCATTTGTATATTCAATAGGAACAGTTGTCATTTTAGAACTCTGTTGAGTTTCCCATACTCCAAGTCCTAGCATGTTCTATTTCTGAAGCTTGCAAACAGTATGACCTACAAAAGCAAGATCTAAATAAGGCAGTGCCTATAACCAGGTATTACACTTCCTTATGAACAATTAATTTCATAAGCAAGCAGCATTCGAACTCTGTAAAAGAAGAGCTGCGTGACAAGATCAGGGCAATAAAAAAACATTACGTTAAAAATACAATGGAGACAACATAATTTGAACCGCAGCTTTTTTTTGCACTACAGGAGGAGGCGTTATTCTCACCACTATGTCTTCTGGCAGAATCCAAAGGTCATACAAAGAGAGTCAATCCAGTCGATGCAGATTACAATCTTTATCCTTCGCACTACTTTTGTGTTTGTAAAGTTTATATTGTAATGAAGTTTCGACAAAACTTTGGAACGAATATTGAATTTGTGATTTTGTATTGATATTGATATTGCGGCAGTTTCAGAAAAAATTGTGGGCAGTCACGATAGACCATAGAGGGGTGAACAGATTACAGCAATGATAATTATGTATATCACTCCGCATCTTACCTAAATGTCAATAAAACAATAAACAAGCGTTTAATTACAGACGTAATGAGTAACACTTTATTTTTTCTTCTGACTTGGCAGTTAACTGAAACACACGAAATTTACATTGACGGAAACTAATACGAAATTACACTGATAACTAAATGATAGGACAATAGTCTTCTGCACTGTTACACCGTAAATCGCTCCCGGCCGTAAATTGATCTCATTGGTGCGTTTTACGTTGGAACTCCACCGCAAAACGCTCCCATGAGAATGTGGAGCTTTCTGCGGGGAAAGGTACACATGCTCCGGAAAAGACTACAAAATGTTACTAGCGTGGATATATGTAAATAATGGCCAATTACTTAATGAAACATAATCGCATAACTTTATGATGAAAGATATTAATTTAAATCGATATATATGCCCCCACGGCGTCTATAAAGACCACGGAATGGCTAGTGCTCTGCCACCGAACTATAGAGACCACGGAAGAATTGGCTATCGAATTATTACCATGTCCTGTACCCGATTACATTACCCAAACCAGAGTTGTTCAAAACCACGCATATTTATGTCAACATAGTGAGACGCGAATTCAGGTGGATGTACCACTTGTATAAAAACTCAAGGTATACTAGCACAGCAAAATGCTCAATAAGTAACTGTCACCGTTAACAGCTCCAGACTGGAGTTTATTTTTTTACGAAAACGGTTACAGTAAAACGCTCCAACGAAGCATTTTACGATGGGGAGCGACTTACGGCGCAACACTGCACTGATCCTGTGCTATTTTTTTCGAGCATGGATATCATGAATACTACTAAACGCAATGTTAGAAGGGATAGATCTAGTGTGTAAAAGACAACATAAAAAAATACCCGAAACTCTTGGTGATGAAACGTTTCAGTTTAGGTTAATTACGACGTCAATTGTTATATTACATAGTTACAATAGTTCATAACTGAAAACACCTTTGTTGAAACGCAAAAGATGAGATCAACGGTTAATTGAGAGAACAAAGGATCACACTCTGTGAGGAAATAATCAACGTTCTGTTAAATACAACACACATATGTAGCCACGATATCTAAAAGAACAGTGATTATACGCAAACCATCCCCCGACACTGGTTTTGACGTTATTGTATCTACCATACGAGATATTTACTCCATGGAAACACATTGCAGGTAGCTAGTGCATTCGACCCTGTGAGTGCTATTATAAATGATCATTTCTTGAAATTGTTTCTAATAATTTTGGATATGTATGTATGTATGGATGTATGTATGTATGTATGTATGTATGTATGTATGTATGTATGTATGTATGTATGTATGTATGTATGTATGTATGTATGTATGTATGTATGTATGTATGTATGTATGTATGTATGTATGTATGTATGTATGTATGTATGTATGTATGTATGTATGTATGTATGTATGTATGTATGTATGTATTTCTGCCAGACTGTTTAAATATGTATGAATGTATCTTTGTTTGCTTGTCTATTGGTCTATCGGTTGGCCTATCAATCGGTTAGTAAGTGAGTAACTAAGTAAGTAAGTAAGTATGTATGTATGTATTGATGTATGTATTGATGTATGTATATTTATGTTCGTTATCCATGTCAGTCAGTGAGGAAACAGACAACAATGATGGGATTGCAAACAGCCCTGCTTGTGACTGTTGTCCGTATAGTTCCACGATTAATTGTGCTCTTTCGTAGGAGTCGAGTGTCCTCGTTATGTCGTGTCTTGCATCCCCCTTCGAGAAAAACAAAAAACAAAAACCAGAAAAAAAATATAAAAACTAAATAAATAAATACAATAAAAATAAAATTAAAATAATAAAAAAGAAAATAAAAATAAAAAACAAAAACTATCTCGTGACATTCAACTCTCTGCGAATCAGACACCGGTAGTCAGAAATAGTTTATACTATCAGCTTTTTCTGCTGGTATCGTGTTTTACACCTTTTTCAAATGTTGCCTATATCATTATGTAATTGTTATGACCTCAGTTTATGGGTTTCGCTCGTATGTGTAGGTTCTGTTTAGCATCAGTTTTGATTGTATCTTAAACAATTGCCAAAAACATTTCCAGCTTTAAATATCACAGAATAGAGAGCCGTTTGTTCGGATTTAATATTAACATCTTCTTACACGGAAAATACTTTGAGTCGTAGATACAACATTAAGGGGTAAATACAAATAGTCGAGATCTTATTACTTCAATATTTAAAGAAAAACTTTTTTATTATCTGGGCCTTAAAGGTCAAGCTTCCAAGGCAAAGTCAAATAAGCTAGGTCAACGCAGCTATCAAAGATTAATGACCTTTACTGTTAGACCATCTTTTCCGACTCCCACAACCCGAGTTCAAATCCTCGTCGCTTTAATTAGCATGGATATATTCTTTGTCCCCATCAAATTCATGTATCTGTTACTTTTAAATCTGGTATTAAATGAAAATAAACAGACTAAATTATGATAGGTTTGGTTTGGTTTGCGGCACAGCAAAATTTCTAAGGTTATATTGTGCCGAGGTAAAGAGAACAAAGTCCCTTGCTCAAGGACATACCAAGGTAGCTGGTCCAATGGTGCGAATCGAAACCGCACCCTTCTGGTTTTGTGTTCTACGCCTTCAACGACGAGCCATCACAACTCTTAAAATATTATAGGGCCTAAATTTCTTCTACTTCAGAACACCAGATTTTTTTTCGTTCTTGAATGCATCTTTGCCTCTGTAACTGTTGATTAACTGTTGATTTTTTTTATTGGTTACAAACCAACTTTGTTTGGTAAATATTTTCCATATTGCATTATTTGCTGAAAAAGAAACAAATGTGGTAATAATAGTAGTAGTATTGTCATCATTAGCATCACCCATAATATATTATTATTATTATTATTATTATTATTATTATTATTAATTGTTGTTGTTATTATTATTATTATTACTATTATTATTATTATTATTATTATTATTATTATTATTATTATTATTATTATTATTATTATTATTATTATTATTTCAGATATAACTTTGATGATAAACTGTTTATAAAACTTCTGGAATCCCTTCGGACGATCTCTAATTCTACTCTTTCCAAGTTTCCCGAATCCTTCCAAACCTTCAATCCCTTCATCCCTCTGTCACTTCAAACCCATATGGAGGTATCTATTATCTATCTATCTATCTATCGATCTATCTATCTATCTATCTATCTATCTATCTATCTATCTATCTATCTATTATCTATCTATCTATCTATCTATTATCTATCTATCTATCTATCTATTATCTATCTATCTATCTATCTATCTATCTATCTATCTATCTATATATCTATCTATCTATCTATTATCTATCTATCTATATATATATCTATCTATTATCTATCTATCTACCTATCTATCTATCTATCTATCTATCTATCTATCTATCTATCTATCTATCTATCTATCTATCTATCTATCTATCTATCTATCTATCTATCTATCTATCTATTTTCCGCTGTCTATATGCCATTGGAGGTATGTGTCTTATCTGTTTCTTCTTCTATCTATTCACCGGTGATTAATCGTCTTTTTTCGTTTAACTATTTTTGTATGCTTTTAGAAAATAAGATTTATTCGCTTCCATCATTTTTGTTCTTTTAATTCTAATCACAAAATACTTTCGTCTTTTTTATTTGTCAGAAAAATAAATACAGGGAAGCAGTTGATACAGTGAGTGGTGTGATTCTAGCTATAATGAAGGACGTAATGCGCTTTCCATCTGGACAGAAGGAAGGTCTGATTGGAAAACTTTTGAAGGACAAAGACACGACTATTACTGGTGAGATCCTTATATATATATATATATATATATATATATATATATATATATATATATATATATATATATACACACACACATACACAACGAACTCATTGGGATTTACAGTGGTGATATTTCGTTGTCCCGGATTTCGTTCTATCTAATTGCAAAAAAGTAGAATCATCAGTTATACATCTGAAATGACCTCCCTTAATATTGCGCAAACAGATAAGCCAATCGTTTATATCAGAAGGGCAATCAAACGCGAACGATTAAGGGTGCCGTGTGTACTCGCTTATAATTCCAATCCAACTGCAAACTTCACAGACTCAGATCTGACGTTGCATAATGCATCGGCAGATCTGGGTCTATGCAGTTTTGTTAGGAGTAATCAGTAGAACAAACAACATAGAACCTGATTTGCAGGCGCATTATGCGACGGTAGATCAGAGTCTATGTTTTTTTACAGTTTTTTTTTACAGTTAGACTCACCTTATAAACGAGTATTGCACCCTTTTTATTTGTCGGTGACCTAATTGAACGCACATTTGCGTGAATAATGAAGCAATGTAGAGTTCTCACTAAGCTGATCATTTTTTATTTGCGAGGTAACAAGTCCATGGGATTTAATTTATGGCAGCTATTTCAAATTTTTCATTGTTTCAGATTTCGGTATTTTGAAGAATAAATGATAGAGAAGCCGAAACTCGGAAACGTTAAAATCAAATTCGTTACAAAAGAAATTTCGTTGTCCTTAGATCATTAAAATCGAGTCTGGCAGTATATACCTATATCTATTCATTTATCTATTTACCTAACAATTCCTTTTTCAAGGGCACAAAGCGACAAAAGACGATTAACGAAACAAGAACAAAACACAAAAACGTAATTACTATACAGAATCTACATGATGTTTGCAGTAGATATTTGCACAGACGATACAATGAAATTATAAGTAAAACGAGCAGGGTTGAACGAGGTTGTACGAGGCTGAATGAGGTTGAACGAGGTTGTACGCTGCAACTTTTTAATCTTCATCCTGATACAATGCTCGTCTTTTGTGGCTTTGTGCCCTTGAAAAAGAAATTGGTAGACTCTGTTTGCACACCAGTTTTGCACTGTTATTGATCAGTTTTGTCTGTCATATGTATTATTTCCCTGACTAACACGGCCTGTATTGATCCAGTGCAATAGGAAAGACTGTTATTATATATACTCTTTTTCAAGTATACTTTTTTTTAGCTAGCTCTAAAATGTATTCTATATACTCTCCATATCCCAGACCTCAATCTCATCAAATCATCATAATAAAGTTTACCTCTAGACTAGGACATCTGATTGATCAAATTTGCATCAGACTTAAGTTTTAGCTAATTCAATTGCTGGTTCGTAGACTTAAGTTTAAACAATCCAGGCCCAGGCCTTATTTCAGCGACATCAATCTTAAGTTAATTCTAGATTTAAGATCGAGGTTTGTTGGTTTTATTGGCTGCAAAATGCCTTTTCCAAAGGAAACACCGAGGCAGCCCATGCAGGCTGGCCTGGACTGGGATAGAACCCGCAACCCATGGAATACAAATCCGAAGCTCTACCAACTGAGCTTCAAAATCGGTCGGTCACTAGTAATATAAGGGATAGGTATCATAAGATAAATACGAATTTTGGTTGGTCGAGTAGGTGGAACTCAGTTACCTGACCGTATAAAAAAAAGTGTAACAAGAAAACACCTATTGGTCTATCACATGATATACTGAGCAGTAGGTTAATTAGCCTCCATCTACAACCAGTTAAAATTGACTGGTGGTCAAATATATGTTAAACGTCACCTGTCAGTCACTGTATCATGTATTTTCCAATATCTAACAGCCTATCAGATCTCGATAAGGAGGACTTGTTCTCACTACATCAAAGTTCAAACTGAAGAAAAGGTTCAACCATTTATTCTTTATAGCAGGGCCTCGGCCTATAACTTTAAGACATTTGATTGGTCAATATATATATATATATATATATATATATATATATATATATATATATATATATATATATATATATATATAGTTAAAGGATTGATCGACATTGTATCATAATTTTACTTAAAGGATTGATTGACATATCGCGGCATAATTTTGCCACAGATATCCATAGTTACATACCAGGCAACAGTCCGTGTTATGTTACGGGATTAGAAAATTGCCATGATGAAAGAGTAACTATACTCACCCATCTAATAGCTCGCATTAGTAATAGATTTGCAATAGCGATTTTGTGCTATCAATAATGGCACTGAGAGTATTTCGTTCTCTAATTTAGTCCAATTTTCTCGCAATAATATACTTACACCAAAAACGTAAAGGTTTGTAATGTATATAGACATGTAGATCAAAACACATATGTCATCATCGTCATCACAGAATCTATAACAACGGCATAAAGGAAGCAGTTTTTGTTTTCTACAGACTTTAGATGCCTAAATCAAGTACCACAGTTCCTTTTAAGCATCGGTGTACTTTGGCTAGTTGCCAGGAAGACATCAAATTCAAATCGTGAATCAAAAGGAACAAAAATTAACTGGCAAAAGAACAGCAGCAATTAACAGAATATCAAGCAGTAGTTTGCCCTTTATATAATCACAAAGTTAAATTTATTACAGTAAACGGCTACACCACCCTATGGCAGTTTGTACCCTCCTACCGATTTTAAAAACGAAAAGCATCAAGGATATAAAAAAGACACAAAACTTAGTAATTTCATTCATCAATTTATAATTTATAACCTGATTGTTGCCAGGAGGTCTCATCTTGTTAAGGTTCCAATCCAAGCGGAAGTTTCTTTGCTAACACGGCCGCCATATTTGTGTGGGTGAGTCTATTTTTTCAGACAACAGAGGTGACGTAGTTCATCGTTTTCGATAAGTTCCGAATAATTCCGTATATTTCCATAACTTTCGGAGTTATATCACTTTGAACCCATGTACATAAAAGCTACATCGCTTTCCCTTTTTATTTTGTTCAATATTTTAGGAAATATTAAAACTAGACATTGCAAATATTGGCTGCAGACGACAGAGCTTTTACCTCTATGTATGTGTAGTCCAAGGAACCTCAACCCTTCACTGAAAATGGACTTTGCCAGGAACTGGAAAAGGACATTGAGCTGACTGGTTGTTTACACTGAAAACTTTCCGTTTGGTTTGAAACGCGAACAAGACGACAGTTCGAGAGACCCCCTGGCGACAATCAGTTTATAGATTATCAATTAACGAATAAAATGACTACGTTTTGTGCATTTCTTTTTATCCTTGATTCTTTTCGTTTTTAAACTCACAAGGGGAGTACAAACTGCCGGGAGGGTAGGCAAATACTATAATAATATTTCAGGTTAATTATATGCCATATTATGGCTTTGCAGTGAATGTGCGTTTGTACTTAAGAACAAATTACTAAAACCACTGAAATATAAACTTCCAGAAAAAAACTTGTTCTCTGTATAATCATGCACTTGAAAATGCAATTTAATAACTTTTCCATTCTTGATGTAATTGTAACGCTGGTGAGCAAGCTGTAGATGCACCCCCACCCCCCATAAATCATTATTTCAGATCTTCATGTTTCTGGCGCAACAGGCCGATTGTAAGACTTATAATCATTTCTCAATTATATCATCCATTTTCTGAGTTCAGATTGTAATTACATAAATGGAAAAAAAAATAGCTGCAAACATTGCTGTTGTATGCGACTTTTCGAGAATGGCACACACCAGCCTTTGAAGTTAAGTTCAAATTATCAAACCAACAACAACAAAAATGTGCATACAGTCGACCAGTATTTTGCAAGATTTTGATGCATACAGGTTTGTATCATGTTTTATTGATACATTATGAAAAGAAAACAAAAAGAATGAAAAAGAAAAAGACAAATTTTCACGCTTCTCACAGTAGACATTCTTTTGCACAACAATTCTTGTTTTATTAGAGATCATTTCTGCAAAATTGTGTATGAATATATTGAAATGAACATACATTTTTACATTCATCATATTTTCACAATTTTTCGTTTACCCTGAAAACTTTGAGCGCCATAGTGGTTGCAAGCAGCGTCTCAATTAACAGTTGTTTGTTCTTATTGTTGTCGTTGATGTTTCCTCTTATTTCTCAACGCTATCTACTTTTAAACAAAATAAAAAAATACAAAAAACAAATAACAAATCTGGGTTTGTTGGTTTCCTCAGTCATAAAGACGATCCAAGGGTAAATCCGGATATGTTGGGAGTTGGCTACCGACATTTGCTCAGTAGATACCTTGTACACACTGAGTCTTGGTCCAAAGGTACCTTCATGACACCAGATGATCGAAAACGACATATAGTCGATAGGACACATAATGGAATTATATGGGTTCGTCTACAAGATCCATTCGCAACTTCGAGATCAATCATACGGATCATACCTCGAATGTATGTCGATTGCTGCCATTCGGACTACTTCGTCTATTTACGAAACAAGAATTGACCGAGATGTTACGAATGCTCAAACTATTTTTTTAATTTGTAACATTTTGGTCAATCCTACAGCCAATCCAATCGTATAAATAGCCTTGGTGATCCGAATAGATTGAGTTTCTTTTTTGTGGAGAAATTTACGGCGAACAAAATGTATGATTTTTCCGTAAAATACTGCGCCGACATACATCCGAGGCATCATTTTGTCTCTCAGAAATAGCCGAGGTAGTTCGGAATGTACAAGATCGTCCACAAATATAGAACGTATTAATACGAACTTTAATGTGTTTTATAGCTGTCAGATCCAGCATTCCACACGCGTGCAACTAACACTTATAATTGACTTTGTGCTATAATGAAGCACTGATTTTGTTTTATTTCTGAAGAACCTTAGCATCAGCTGTTAAGTCAAATCAAGTTATCTCCGTTCCACTGCCGAATCTTTCAGCATGTTATTATTAAAATAACAATCAACACTTATTCTACATTAAACCAACTCAGACAAACCATTACATACAATATTACACAATCATATATACATACCTACATTGGATACTTATCTTTATATATACTTATCACAGGATATACAACACACATGCAGTTGCATGCTTACTAAAATTACTAAAGGAGTTAATTCTGCTAAGATTATTTAAACAAATGTACAGTACATGTAACAAAAGGAAATAAAATAAAGAAACGAATGTAAACCCATGCATACAAATTGACAAACTAAAGCTTAAAAAATAATAAAAATACATCAGCCTACTATGCAGATTAGCATACAATGCCATTACATCTTTTAATAATATTCAAAAAATCAATAAAAGAAGCATCTGTTCATGCGCTACTTGGCAATATGTTCCATAAAATGCTGCAGCTGAACTAAATCGTGTGTTTCACCATTCCTGTCGGTCCGTAATTACCCTGTCTGTTTTCAAATCGCCAACACTGTCTTTCATCTCTTTTTCAGTATACTATATATATTGATGCTAAAAATATACAGTAGATTAAGTTTCGATTTCATGCTGGGATAAGATTCCGTAATTACGTTCGAAAGTATTTGATGAACAAGATGACTGCGATACCAGCGTAAATCGATGATTTCTATTGGCATGAAGTTGCAGATAAACCATGATCAACCTTCACGATGATATTTACCCATAACATAATGGAAAATATTATTCAAATAGCTGGTAAGCACATGGTGTCAACGGAATTTAGTTGGTAAACCTTGTGACACCCCATACTCAATATTGAACATTACTAAAATGCACCATACGCGGGACTAACGTTCTAAACAAGGAAACGTCAACCACATGTCGACTAGATTTTGTTTCGACAGAGTATTGGTGTCCACAAAGAGTCTTTTGACGAAGTATCGTGCACAGGTCGAGATACCTGATATAAATTGTGAAAACTTGTACAATCGAATTAAAATAAGTTATAAAAAGCTCCACCTCTCTCCTTGTGTTTTGTATTGAGATTACAAAAATTATACTTCAATACATAAACTACAGCTGCCATCTTTCTTCAATTTAACCGAGTATACACTTCCGTTACATTTTTTTTTTGGACGAATGACCTCTGATGATTACAAACAAGGTCACCAAAACGGCCGACCAGTGATCAAAGTGAAACATGCTCGTAGTCAGAGCACCGCCAAAACATAGTCCTGATCTCTCAGCTAATGGAGGTAACACTTCAAGGGATGCAAACTTTTAGCACTATTAACGTAGAGACCGGTGCTGCTCAGACTGTGCTGATTTCACACTTGTTTCAAATTTAAAATTTTGTATATTAAATAGAAGACCAGTTGGTAGGCCTTTTAGTGGATATTCTGACGCACGGTTTTGAAGCCAGCAGCAGCTGCATCTTGTGGTGTTTCCTGTATCTCTTGCAAAACAGTGACGTGCAGCGACAATGTAGACGGGAGATTGCAGAGGTGAGTATTTACTCAATTCTACTTATTTTCACCCGTTTGCTACACTTGTATATTAGGCTGGTTTAGCAGACTTGAACGCCATAAATCAAAGTTCCTCGTCATGGCCAACCAAAAAATCTTACACAAGGAGAACCTGTTTCCACGAAGCTCTTTAACCTGGCTGCACACTCAAATCTATCTATCTATTTATGAAAGAGATAGAGATGTGTGTGTGTGTGTGTGTGTGTGTGTGTGTGTGTGTGTGTGTGTGTGTGTGTGCGTTTCCTTGATAGGTTGAATGACGTCAGCAGGTCTTCTCTTTTTCCCGGTACATATGTTGTGAATATAATTTTAGAACGGACTATTCTGGAAACCCTTGACATTTATCGAAATCGCCCGAAAGTAAAGTAGAACACAGTCGGCATTAAAATGATTGATTTTCCAAAAACTAATAATAGTGCAGTCAGTTCAGATATACAGTGTATATATAATTTTTGAGAATACATAGCTAAATGGGGTGAATATCAATACAAGTTCAAACCATATGATTAAAAATAGAATTCATGAAACATATCTTTCAAGTATAGGTCATTAGCATGATGGTCGATTAAATAAATATATGCGCCTACATATGAGCGTCCTGTAATATATGAATACAGTTCTGCACTGCAACCGGTTCCATCATCAGGTGGGGAGCCCCTTTGCTAGAGCGTTTCGGCGCTGACCCACAACGCTCTCCAGGGGTGCGCCGAATGAGCTGATAAGACTCAGCCCGGAACCGATTCGCTTTTCCATCGCTGCTGTCTCTTCCCCCAAATCCAATGTGAGGCTTCCTCGGCCTGTTTGCCAATCTTGGTGACTAAATTCTTGCCACTTGGTCCTGTAATCCCGATGACTCCCAAGGCACTCCAAAAGGTCTGTGCTGCAAAGCCACCGCATTTTATTTCCACCGGTAGATTCAAGGCCTTCCATCCATTCTGCTGGCACTTATGGATGAATGGCTGATACTTGGTCGATTTCCTTTCATGGGCCTCCTCCATTCTAGCTTCCCATGGCACTGTCAGTTCCAACAAAATAACCTGCTTGGTACATCCTGACCACAGTACAATATCGGGTCTGAAGTTGGTGTTACATATGTCTCTTGGGAACTTCAGCTGTCCTTTTACATCTGCCTGCATTTCCCAACCCTGCGCTGTTGTAAAGACGCCTCTTGCTTCAATCTTTTGCCTTTGTGTCTCACCGCTTCTCACAAAACTGATAAAGTTGAGACCGTTTACACTTGGTGTTTCTTTCTCCTGGCTATGTCCATACTGGCAGCAATCTCAGCAAGCACTTGGTCATGGCGCCAATGATAACGACCATCTGTCAGAGCTACATTGCAGGATGATAGGACGTGCTCTAAATTTGCAAGTCTTCCACAAAGTTGACAGTTTGGATCATCAGTTAGTGCCTTTGTCTTGAGGTTTGTTGGTGTAGGAAGAACATCATACACTGATCATAAGAGGAAGCTGATTTTCTGGGCATCAACTCTCCAGATGTCGATCCAAGACAGTTTCCTGAACCTCGCAGCTTCCCAGCGTGGCCAATCTCCCTGCTTCCTCATGCCGACAGCTTTATCTTGCCTGTCTTCCTCTTCTGCAAGACGCACTTATTTCTGGACCATGACACGCTTCTCTTTGGTGCTTACTGCTTACCAAGTAGGTCTTTTCAGGCTTCCCAGCCCAACCTTCCTACTGTGCCTATCATGTCACTGTGTCTCAGTCTGGATTCTGCCTCTTCAACTGCCTTTGCTGCTGCCCACTTTCTACCTGTCCGTACCTCCACTGCTGCTTCTCTCACCTTTTCATATGCACTATCTATCAACATCATCACCTGCCTGGCCCTGGCCACATTGAACTCCTCTGTCACTGATGATAGTGGAAACTGAAGCTTGCTTCCGGTACTGTACAAGCCGCTACTACCGAAGCTCCTTAGCACTCCCATCCATCGTCGTAGATATGTATTGAACATTCTCTCAACGGCTTCTACAGCCGTCAATGGGACTCGATATACTAGAAGTGACCAAAGGATTCTTGGTAGAATATCATGCTGGTAACACCAGGCCTTGTACTTCTCAGGTAGCCCACTCTTGTCTATGGATTCCATCCAGTCTGTGGCTTGTCGCTTCATGTCTGCCACACTCTCACTGTTATTCATGGAATCCTTAAACCAATTGCATCTTTTATAATGTCCTCAACTTCTTTCATTCTTGGTTCTTCTAGGTTTATAAGTTTGGGCTGATTTCGATGTCTTTCTCGTTATCTGGATCACTGTGGGTTTTTTCTCAAGTGTTCTTCTACCTCCTCCTTCCGACATTCAAGTCTCCCTGATCTTTTGTCTCCTAGCAGCTTTTGACGAATCCAGACGGATTGGCAGTGAAGTCTGCTCTCTTCTGAGGTCACTCTGCCCCTTTTTCTCTTCATTCACTGCATTGCAATACCTTTTTATCAGCCTCCGATGGTCTGCTCTTATGTTTGCAACCTCCCAAAGTCTACCGTTTTCTTTTGGCAATGTATTTCTCTGCTTCTTTTCTTCTATCTCAAATCGACCTTTTCACATACTGTGAATGTTGGTGGCCATTGCTTCTATCTTTTTGTCAACACTTTCTGCCCATGTTACTTCCAGTAGTTGGTCTATGTTCTCATCAAACTGTCTCCATGCTGTATTGTTGGAACTAACAGGCCATTCACTCTTAGTTTCTGTTGACTAACACTCTCGTTTACCGTTATAGCCATTCTCTGAATATCCAACTCTTGTTTCCCGCTCAAATTCACCGAAGCATCTATATTTTCCACCCCGTTGCTGAACTCGTTTTCATCCTCTAGTACTTGGACACTGTGGTGTGTATCCTGGTCCATTTCCTCCTTCGTCTCACCAGGTTGCCCTGTGCGTTGTGCTAGATTCAGGATCGGAGGACAGCCGATCGTGGTACGGTGAATTTTAAGACCCCTCTAATTTTTACATGTTTTGCCACAACTGCAGACTCTAGATGTGTCCATGTTCTGGTTCGTTGTCCGTGTTTGTATCCGTGGTCTGGCCGTTCGGTTGATGATCCTCCCCCACCCTCGCACGACCTTGGGGGTATCTCGCAACAACATATCTATCCATAGCGAAGTTGTAGGTTTCTCCTTCACAGGAGTTGTACTCTGGCTTGCTGACATTTATTATTACAGAAACAATGTGGATTAACAAATATTATAATAATTTTGTCATTACCTTTATGCAGTAAAGAAATAAGTAAACGATTAATTTTTAACCAATTTTTTATTTATTACTTTTAGTAAGCATTAATTAATTTTTTCTCACTTCCTTGCTTACTTACTTAGTAAATAAAATATATACCTTTTTATTCGTTTATGAATAAATTAATCCTCAATTCTACAGAAAATCGGCTTCAAACGGCCTATTGGTTACAAAGATAAGGATACCTTGCCATTCATTAATGCCACAATTAATGAGGTCCAGAGAATTTCCACTCCAGGTAAGTTAATTAGCCACAATCAGGGCTCTTTTATTTCTTTTACTCCCACATACTTTTTGAAAAAAAAAATAAAACTTAAATCTGACATAATAATTGGTTGACACAGCGTGTGATAGGTCAGTCATAATGCAAGCCTATAAAAAGGTCATGCATTCACCAATGGCAACTATATTCACAGTAATTGAGTAAACTGCAATATTAGTTTCTCTGTGAGATTTTACAGGGGAAGAAAAGTCGGAAAATCTAACAGCATATATTACAGCTGTAGATTAAAGACACTCAAAAGACTACAAACATTTGTTAGAATTTGTGTCATTATATAGAGTTAAAAAGACAATGGAAATAAAAAAGGACATAATTACGTTACGTTGTCTTTTATGGACAGGTGTTCCTAACAAAGAAGAGCCCATTAAAGTAAATGTGTATAGGTTGACAAGAATAACCTTTTCGTTTAACCTTGCCGTGGATCATCTCTTGAAATCAATAAGCAAATCGAGACTCCGGTTTGTGATGAGTCAAATACCGGTGATGACTTTGTAGTACAATTATGCATTTAAGATATAGATTGTATTTGTATGTAAACAACAAAGGCGATGTCGCTCATTTGGATTTAAACTTATTGCTTTAATTAGAATGCATTCTTTTACATTTGTTATTCTTCATTATGGCATGTAAATATTAGAGGCAATTTCGCGCATTTGAATTCAGATGTATCACTTTACAATTTATTTATTTATTTATTTATTTATTAAATGGATAATTTTTGTCAAACATCTCTCAACGAGCTGAGTCCGGTAGTTTGCTCCGCATTTATCGAAACTACAAATCATTACGAGAAAAGTCATATGTTCAATTTGTCTAGAAAACGACATAGCAATGTGTGTTTTAAACCCCAGCGCGATTTTTGCTTCATTTTGTTTCCTTAGATCCAATCAGCCGTCCTTACCATACACAGGAAACAGTGGCGGTAGAAGGGTACAACATCCCTAGTGGATCATATGTCCTGTTCCACACTTACTCTGCACACATGGATCACACATACTGGAAACGTCCACAGGAGTTTCGTCCAAAGCACTTTCTAGATATGGCAGGAAAGCTTACAAAGCATGAAGCATTCTTCCCTTTTGGAATAGGTACTTGTTTTCTACCTCATTTTCAGGGCCCTGCTATGTCCTTAGTGATGCAAAATTCCTGCGGATATAAAATTCCCCTTATATACATTAAAGCAATGGTATGGTGCACTTTTGTTTGCAAGGACTATGAATATAATACAAATCAGATATATTTTAAATTCTTTCCCTATTTTACTGCCTTTTTAACTTCTGTTAGAAAATGATAAAATGGTACTCTCCGACGATTTCTTAGACGTGTTTGAAGTGGACGCCAGCAGTATTTCCAGCTGATTTCATAGAACTTGAAAAGGAGATTAGCGAAATAAGGCAAAACAATCCTCTTTCATGATATACAAACCTAATCCCTACAGTGTAGGTGAAATCGAGTTCATAGAGGTTATGACCGCACCAAATCGATTGTCCTCCCATTTTCATAATTATTTTCAAGCCAAAGAAATATTTAATTATTACAGAGTCATCTACAGTATATGCATGCATACATCAAGACATACTAATTCAAAATTCGCTCCTTTAATTTGAAACAAATACAACATATGCTGGAAAAGAGAGGCCATAAAAGTTCCAATAAATGAAATCAATTGTTGGATAGATTGCGGCAAGGCTGTTTTATCACGACAATATAGCCCGTGTCTAATTACGCTGCGTGATACAACTATAGATATTTGTTGAAGTGGGTATGAAGTTTTTTGAACCAGTAAACCTCTTATTAACTCACGCGAGCGGAGGTCAATATGATAGGTTTTATGGTTTATAAAACTTAATATTTACCAATGTCTATAATTGCTTTATTACATTTATCTGGTGCAAAATCCTGAATTTTAAATTCTCTCGGAATAGTGATAATGCCATTTCAGCTGCATGATGACAAACAAAAAAAAATAAAAAATTAAAAAATATGCCCAGACTTCACGTAATGGTCGATGACGCTATGACAGTGCTGTATGATGAATTATCGCTAATCACATGACGTGGTGTCAGTCAATGAAAAAGCGTTTCATACAAGAATTATCTACTGAAAAAGAGATAGAAAAACTGATAAAGGCAAAGAGTTCAAGTTGCTTCATTAAGCCAGAATTATCATTTAGGTTATCGCATATTTTAATCTCCGTCTGTGATGTTGTTCGCAAAAATCCATTTCAGTCAGTTAAAATGTTTAAAATGCATGTACACTGGACTTTTTAAAGGTATAGAAAAGGTATAGAATATTACATTATATCATGAATGTTCAGGAATTTTAAATGCTTGCCATAATAATTTCAGTGTGGTCTTTAATTTTGATTATGCAACTATGACCTGCACATACAGAATTAATATTGCAGACAGAGATTTTGTCAAGAACATAATGTCACCTTTCATTTAGTCTCGTTCAACCAGATTCCGTATTATGTCCGTCAAACGAGATCTCACTGCACCACGCGAGAGACTGATCGAACGGGAAAATCTGTCATTAGACTGGGTTTGGTGGTGGGTGGGGTGGTATGTCTTCATCCCCTTATTCTATATCAACACAAACAACAGAACAAAAAGGCGAACTCAAAATCAAGCTGAAAATATTATGAAATGATACTACTTTTTCCTACAGGTTTCTTGCTTATCGCTTATTTCATGACATAATGTACACTAGGCACCACCCTGTCATAAATATTACAACACTATTTTGATTGAAATTAAATTGTACTTTCCAGGTCCTCGGTCATGCACAGGCGAAGCTTTTGCATCCCAAACTGTGTTCTTATTCGTCAGCAACCTGCTGCAACGGTTTCAGTTCCTGAGTCCTGTAGGCGAGCAAGCGCCGGAGGCTGAAAGAGATCCCGTGACCAGTCGGTATCCGGGCAATTTCGCCGTCTGTGCCATACCCTCTGAACTTTAAGACTATCAGCCCATTAAACGGATTAACGTCCGTAGGATTTGTCTTTTGAGAGGCTGATACAGCTGTCAGTTTGGATTTTAGTTTGCACCTGACTGGAAGGAGTGATTTTGTTTTTGCTAGATGGAAAAAGAGATCGAAAAGTGATTGTTGGTAGAAAAGAGCTGATTAGTGTTTGATAAACATGTCTATCAGTATGATCTGTGAGCATGACATGGTATGGCTCTTTCAGCGTAAGAAATCAAGTGAAAATTCTCTGAATATTTTAATTTCAAAACGCTTGTTGAAATTATGCTATGGTCTGCTGTTCTGCATCAGTTGTTGTTCGCTGTTAGTCAGCACTTTATGACTTTCATCTTTATCAGATTTGAAGCTAATTTGGTCGTTTGCTTTGTTAAAATGAGTTTTGTGAATGTAAAAAACGGCGATATATGTGTGCATTTTTATGTTAGAAATATTTTAATTTGTTGTTGTTGACCGTTATTACTCGAGAGGCAATGATCCTGAATGGCTCGTGATGAGCATTGGAACGTGGGCTTGCAACAAAGATTTAGGACAAGTCTAAATGGAATCCACACGTATTATTCAGGTCGAATGGCATCTTCCTGATTGGATGAATTTGTTATTACCGTAGAGTCTGTAATTTTGAATAATTGTAATCAAACTTGGAATGTAAAGCAAAATAAAATACAAGAACAAATGTCTTAATAGACAGTAAGCCAGATTCACGCGTACAATTTCGTTGATCCAACTGCTAGTATAGGTTGTTTCTGATTTAGAGACGTTAAAAAAATTATTTGAATGAAAACTAACACGTGAGATTCATTTACTAGGTTGAAGTTTATGTTGATTATTATCATAATAAGCAAGTAAGTTCATAAGACGACGTTGCATGTTTCAGACCGAAACTTGAACTTGATATAAACTCAAAACTCCAAAATAATGACGGTACATGGAAAGCGAAAATGTTTGGACTTTGAGCTCGAGTTCGGATCACGGGCCCAACAGGCTTCGAGAATACGGTGCTTGCATTTAAATGCTGAATTTGTAATTATCTTGAAGCTGTTATCTCTGGATAGATCTGCATGACAGTGTGTATATGTGCTTACATAAATAAACATTCGGACATATTTTTAATTGAATCCAGTGTTCATTTAGACGTTTCTCAGCAATTTTTAAATTTAAGTTGTCTAAGTTGTGTTCATATTCAAAAACATCTAGTTGCACTAAGCAAAGAGTAGCGTAAAAATGTTATGCAAAAGACTGGACCATTTGTTTTCAAATTAGATATAATTCAGTGGTGCTCAATTTTAAAATCTAAAGTTTTCTACCTGCATATTTTCACATATTTGATGTTTGATTCCGTTCCTCAATATAGAAACAAAAATTCAAAATTGCGCCGACTTCTAATACAAGCCTACCCCAAAAGTGAGCCGCCAAATTCCTACAATGTTTTGTTTTCAAAACGAAGCCGGCATAGACAAAATAATCCGTCTAATGTATTTGATGCATATCATTTATATATGTACGTTGATATATGGTGACAGAAAACCTGACCTTGTCTGGGAATCAAACCTGATACTCCTGCGTAAGAGTCCATTATGCTAACAACTAAGCCATCATGCTAACATTATAAATTGATTCTGTTGTTCCATCTGAAATCGATATAGTATGACATACAATGTTTGTAATTGTGTTCATAACGTGTCATATCGGAATTATTTATACTCTATTATGCCTTTGTTA
Organism: Margaritifera margaritifera; assembly: GCA_029931535.1. Lineage (NCBI taxonomy): Eukaryota > Metazoa > Mollusca > Bivalvia > Unionida > Margaritiferidae > Margaritifera > Margaritifera margaritifera. Next base: position 1,586,879 of record JAQPZY010001608.1, on the reverse strand, counting down.
ATGAAAACATACGTACACTGCACCTGGATTAGACCATGATGCTAGTTTAAAAATAAACAAAATAGCATTCAAATTACTTATATACCATGAATATGCTCAAACTAAAGAGGATGGAGAACATGATAGGTGAAGGCCAACGTCATTTGCTATGTACCTGTACACTGTTCACTTATATGGTTGGGGAATGAGACAATTTATGGCTGTTAGAAACTTCAATTGCGCAAATAAAAATAAAAAACAAATAAAAGTAATTGTAGACGGCATGTAACAGGATGCAACCGGGTGGGTTGGATCTCGCGGAGACACACAACGAATCCATGTGAATGAGATATTTAATTATGATGTGTAAGTTAATGAATATGTAATCTCTGACACCATAACTCACACACAAACTAATTAAACTGAAAGACCAAACCTACACATACACACAAATACCATGGTTCTAATGACGCGCCGAATCCTGTGAAATATTATAAAAGACTCTTTCTATTCGCTTTTGACTGAATTGCAATTGTTATATTCGCTTTTGACTTAATCGCAATTGTTCTATTCGCTTTTGACTGAATTGCGATTGTTCTATTCGCTTTTGACTGAATTGCAATTGTTCTATTCGCTTTTGACTGATGAGAAATTGCTCTGCTGATAAAGGCGATATGACGTTGTTTAAACGATGAAATTATGAATCTATTGGCTTCGTGGAGAAATATTACAGGATTTAAGTGAAATAGTAGTATGCACAATTACGTGAATATACTTGAACGAATGCTAGCGTAAGTCATCAACAGGTTCGAGTAAAGGCATACGTAGTTCATCAACAGATATGAGAAATGCACACATAGTTCATCAATCAATATGATAAATGTATAATTAATTAACAGGTATGATGGTTGATTAAGATTCTCATACATATAATGACAAGGAATGTTAGCTGAAAAACCAAATATACTTCTCATCAACAAATATGATGCTATTATTCCATGACATCCGCGCCACAACCATGAATAATCCCAATCCACTACTCACGATGAATCACCGAGGAATGATTCCATTTATTTCGCTCCTCCCGACCCGACGAAGGATCCCTCGGGAACATAGCTACCGCGTAGACCCCTTGGTGTAGAATCTTCTTCAACGTCACCAAAGTTACCATCAACAACGATATCCGGGTTAAACAACCTTACGAAGTTCACCAACTCGGAACAGCTAAAAATGCAACAACTGAACCGTTTACTACACGAGTCACAAAACGTGTCTAAGTACGAACATAGTTATATGCATCACGCATGCGTACACACAATTGAATCACTCAAGTGTTTATCAAAAAAAATTAGTGCGAAAAATTAATATCAGACGAAAACGATTGGTTTTCCCCAAACTGCACAACAGAGTGCCACGCTCATTTTGTAATCGGCAGGTCCTCAATTCGTACAAGGCGGTGCAATGTGACTTGTGCAACATCTGGATCCACGATGATGGCTCATACATATGTAATTTAGAACATAATGAAATTTAAACTACCTCTTGTACTTGGATATGTCCCAAATGTGACATTTTAAATTTTTTTTGAAAACAACACTCCCATTCAATCCAAAAAATACATTTAATATCTTAAATAGGGAAGGCACAACAACAATAAAATGACCAACATAAATCTGAAGTTTTATGTATATCCATATATCTATATTTCCAATAGCACAAAAATGAATAAAATAGTTATAGCGTGTTTAGGAGTTCAAAAATTGCTACATGGTTTAAACCAATCAAAATCTTGTGGTCCGGATGATACACATCCAAATATACTTAAGGAGTTATCTTCTGAGTTGGCACCAGTGCTTACAAACCTCTTTCAACAACCTTTAGACATTTGCAACATCACAAAGGATTGGTCTGTAGCAAATATATGCCCACTGTTAAAAAAGGTGCTCGCGCTATGGCCAGTAATTATCGTCGACTCTCACTCACCAGTATTCTTTGTAAAGTACTCAGATATATTGTCTGTTCTAACATCATGAAGCACTTAGATAACCTTTCTATCATATCTAATAAACAACATGCCTTCCAGAAATTACACAGCTGCGAAACACAACTGTAGTGTGTTATTAATGATTGGGCTAAACATTTCGATGAAGGTGACCAAGTAGACGTTTTTGTATTAGACTTTGAAAAAGATTTTGATACTGTCCCGCATGAATTCCTAAAGAGTAAACTATTTCATTATGGCATTGCAGGCAAAACTCTACGCTGGATAGACTCTTTTTATGTTTCCGAGAACAATGTGTGGTGGTAAATGGTTCCAAATATGGTTGGTCCGAAAAAGATTCTGTTGTACCGCAAGGCACAGTACTTAGACCATCCTCATCCTTGCACATAAATGACATCATAATTGAAACTTATTTGGAAATTCGCTTCTTTGTATATGACTGTGTATGCTACAAGAGTTAGAAATTTATCTTCATTGAATGATAGCATAAAATTAGATACGACAGTATAAAAAGTCTATGTACCATCTACTAAAACATTCTTTTCTTGATCTGTTACATACATTTCCATTTTCCAAAAGAAATTATAATTCGTCGCTAATTGAGTTTTGTTCACTTCATATATCTAAAATCATGATGAGAAGGAATATTAAAATTATTACATATTATGTTAAGTTGTTTTAGATCTATGTTGTTATTGGTTGGATGAAAACCTGACTATCAATTAATGCTACTGAGCATTCAGACAACATTTTTTGTATCTGAAAGTAAACGTGAAAGCTGTATATTGATTTTGTAAACTCTGGTACATTTTGATCTGATAAATGCCAATACGATATTCCACATCCAGTTGTTGCCATCCATATTACCCTTTTTAATTGATTCTGCAAAAATGTCACATGGCACTGTGCTCTGTATCTATTCCAAGAGTCATCATTGTCAAATCTTAAAGTGCAATCATCCAAAATGTTGATGGCTTGTACGTAAAATAATTGTTTTCTGTATAGTCGACTATTTTTTTTATCTAATAAAACATTTAAATAATATCAGAATTTACTGGAGCGTTACACTGAGGTGCAGGACAAGAGTAATGTGCTGCATTTGTTAGATTTTTAAATCTGAAATCCATTGTTTACTTTGTTTATTTAAATGTTACAAATTCTCACAAACCAAGCAAGCAACCTAGAAGTCAGAAAGTAGTAATATAAATAGGAGTTCCAAAGGTGTCATAGTTGACAAATGCAAGGCTCAAAACACAGGGAGTCACTTTCCAAACTTAATACACATAAAACATAAAAGATAAAAAATAAAAAAATCAATAAACGAAGAATCCTTGATATGTTTTGAGCTAGTTAAAATACATAACAAATCATTATTTAATTTGTGAAGACCAATTTTCACAATGTTTGTCCAAAATCTCTACACATGTTGTTGGGTAGGAAGTAAGATGCTTCCAAAAAGTTTAAAAAGGTACCTATGATCTCTCTATAAATGGATCCGAAGACAATATGCCACATGTGTGCACCTAAGGTGAAATATAAGAAGCTCTGAGATCCATGAGCCAATATGGAAATACAAAACTGTATAGATATTAGTTGTCTTAACAGTGCTGCACGCTTTGAAATGAAAAAGTTTGTCATAAACTCATTTGTATGCTGATTTCTAATTGTCAGAAGATATTTAAACTGTTAAGAATGGTGAAGTGTAGAATTAGATACCTTTAGAGGCAATAATTTAGTGCATTTCTCACAATTGATCAGACAAGGAGGACCAGTGTACGCCTTATCATAGTTCTATATGTCATCTTGAATTAAAAAATAAAATTCCTTTCTACAGAAAATTAAAGAGAAATGTCTGAGTATATAATTTTGTTAAGTCAGAATAAGCAATACTCTAGTTATAGTGCCAGTACCAAATGTCCCATGAAAGTCTAAGAACAGAACCACCCGCATTTGTCTCTTTCTTACTGTAGGACTAGCCCAGGGGTGAAGAATGCAATTTTAAATAACTACTCTGCGATCAAGCATTGTTTTAATCCAAATTAAGTTTAAAATAAATTCAAAGCTATGCAACCATGTGTCAAATTAATGTGTGTAGTAGATACATTTGTAAGGACGAAATCTTGTCTAAATCTGATGCTTCCCACCTTCAAAAGGAAACAAAACTTCTGCGTTGCAGTCTCTAAGTATGTACCTAAATTACTAATTTATTTACTTGTTTCATATACATACATGAAATAATTAGCTATGAATGCATCACGGTTGCTAAATTATACACAACAAATGTGTCCACCATGAATTATTCCTTTATGCCATTGAAGGAATTATTCCATTAATTAAGTTTCTTATACATTTCCTTTATTTTTCTAAACTTGTGGTGAAATCCAGTGCATTAGTTATACAAAAAAGTTCAGATACACCAAGATTATCTTACCTATGTTAGGCACTAACTTGGACAAAAACTGTTCATAAATCAGCATAGGTTATTTTGTATTTTCTTTAAATAGTTGCATTTTAATGAAATTACTGGAATTTTCAGTGCTAAATGACTTTTCCTGGACAGGTCCAATCACATCTGTTTGCTTTGTCATCATACGCAAAAAGCAAAGAACCTGAACTCAACAGACATTTTATTTTCTGTTTTGGCTTTAATACTGCTTTCTATTGAATGCAAGTAACAATATTCACTGGTTAGTTAATCTCCAGTTAAAATCATGGATAAAATATTAATGCTTTTCTTAGGGACTACAATCGGTTGCAATAACCGCTGATTGGCTCAACTAGCGCAGATACCTTAAATAAAGCAAACACTATAAGAGGCGGTCACTTACACAAAAGAAACCATCTGTCCCAGTGACAACAAAGTGGGGAGGTAACATGGATGGTCTAGTTGTGTGGAGCACTTGGACTTTAACAGAAAAAGCTCAGCACATCAACTATCTGGAGATGGAGACAGTACAGAAGGCAGTCCAACATTTTCTCTCATATTTGAAGGGCAACAGCGTTTTAATCAGGATAGATAATTCAACAGTAACAAGATGGAACGCGTTCAATTCTCTTTTGCTAATAACCTGGAAATTGAAATTTCAAAATTTCATCTTAAAAAACAATGTGATCATGAAAGCAGTTCATATAGCGGGTACACATAACACCCCTGCAGACATTCTGTCGAGAATCAAAATTCGTACAATAGAATGGTTGTTATCAACTCAGGCAGCTCAGCAGACCTTTGTTTGATGCCGCTACCCCATGTTTGCGTCTATAGAAAACATAAAGGCACTATTGCTCTGACCCAATCTGGTGGGAGAAAATGTTTGGGTATGCATACCGCCAAATCTGCTTAATGCCCACAGTTCTAGAACACATGAACAAATTCCATTGCCAGACAATCCTGTCAGGCCCAATGTGTCCCATACTGCATTTTTACCTGTAGCTGTTACAACTCTGATTTAATGCATATTGAAACTTCCAATTCAGGAAAACCTGTTATAGTAGCCCTCCCCCAACCCTCAGCCCAAAAAGGGATTAAATCTTTATGGATTGTTTTTGTCAACTGAAATCTCAGGTCAAAAGGTTTTTCTAAGCAAACTAGAAAACTCTTCCAAGCGTCATAAAGGTTTGGAACACGAAGAGATTATTCCAACAAATTAGAACGATTTGAGCTGGTCACGTGAAAGAAAAATTGGAACGTATACAGCTTCCTTAGTTCAAGTGGATCATTTCTTGGCTGACTTTACAAAGATGGTTTGCAGTCAAGAACTATATCAAGATACAGGTCTGTGCTTTCTGTCATTTTGCCCAAAGAACAATATACCAGTTGGCCTACATCCACACCTTATTTGGCTTTTAATTAGGCAGTTTTAGAAGTTGGTCTCCTAATAAGAAATTGTTCCTGAATGGCTTTTACCTACCTTTTGTTCAAGGTACGATACAGAAAGCACTGTTTGAGCATATGACATCTACTCTGAAGAACGTTACATGGAAAACAGTTTTTCTATTGGCATTACATTAGTAACTGGACCTATTTTCTTGAAATTCATTAAAACCTTCTAATGTTTATATGCAAATATTAAGAGGCGCTTCTAAAACGGTGTGAAAGTGTTGGCGGATGAAAAGACGCCTTGCATTTATGAAAATTATAAATATTATAATTTTAGTCCACGGCTGAGCTTTGTGACCAACGGGAGGTTATTTAGTTTCACAATATCTTTTACTCTATATCAAAACAATTCATTTAACTATAATTCTTTTATAAATTCTAGGCATGACTTGTAATTTGACATGTCTACAAGAACAAAATTTATCATAGGCTAAAGTTGGAGTAATCTATCTTTTCCACACTTGTTAAATGTGCTCCCCCTTCCCTCCCTCCTCTCTCTCTCTCTCTCTCTCTCTCTCTCTCTCTCTCTCTCTCTCTCTCTCTCTCTCTCTCTCTCTCTCTCTCTCTCTCTCTCTCTGTGCTGTATTGCAGTATTAGTGTTTATAGAAAATAATTAAAGCACTTCATATATTTTGCATTTCTTATGTACAATAACAAAAATTATGCACATTTCAAATGATAATGTCATTGGGCAAAACAGTATCGAAGTCTGTGCTACTGAAAATAACAATGGACTAAGCAATTCCTCTCTCATCTTGAAAAGACTCAAGTAACACCTAACTCAGTACACGTCTTTGCTAACAGTAAACCTCTATAGGTTTTATGACGAATAACGTTACAATTAATGAGGGAGAAATGATTAATTATTCCCATATATCACATAGTTGGTACACATTACATACAGTGTTTGTGGTTTAATAGTTTTGATATGTCAACATTAACATACCACTTTCTGTGAATCTGATTGGTCCAAATAAAGCCATGAAATTCTTGGGCAGTATTCTCTTTATTGACTGGCTGCGACCGTGGGAATTTTCCTTGCACCGCTTTCTGGAACCTTTTTTTTTACTATAACTATTAACAATATGGTGACCGTATTTCCAATGGGTAGCCGAATGGACATTGAGAAAAAACGGGCTACTATAATTAAAACGCACGGCAGTGGTTACGTATGTCGGAATATGGCCCATTTACCCTACATGGAATTCTCCAAATGCCAAACTAAGACTAGAACACGAGTAACCCGCTGGCCATTCGCCTAGTTAAACCGCAAATGTGGGACAACTAAGAAAATCTATCACGCTGTCCAACACGAACACGCTGAGTCTATGCAGAGAAACGCCCGGCAGCCTATTGTAATACAGGCAGTCCCCTTTACATTGCTGTTAGCACACGGTATGGATCTTGCACCCATCTCAGGACAAATATAGTTTAAATGTCAACCTAAAGAAGTAAATAAACTCACGTCTCTTATGAAAAGAACGTCGACAATTGTTGTTCTCCCAACTGACAGAAAGTTATTTCACCACTGCATTCTTCCAAATCAAATAATGCAAATATCCGGTCACAAAAAAACCCCCACATTAAATCTGGAACTGCTATACTCAGCAACACCTGTAGTCTAGAGTTAGTACAATTTCTGCATCTAGTAATCATCCCTTCACTTGAATACCCGACAACTGGAACACTTTTTTGCCGCATCCAATACTTCATCTGTGGTGAATATATATAGTGGAATCGACACGCTTTTGGTGGAAACGTTGTAAACAGTCTCATTGAAATCCATATATATGGTGCGTCAACTACTCCAGCTAACCTGACCCGAGTAAACTACGTGTCCTCACACAGGAAGTTCCATCGGAAATCCAGTGTTGAAAAATGATGTTGTCCGCGTCCAATGTTCTATGGATCTGGAACGACAATTGCTCTTTAAACTATAATTTGTAAAAAAAATCAACTTTTAAATGTTACTGGCTATCGAATTGTGCATTATCGATTCAATTCACGTCTGAGACTATTTTTTGACGCGCAAGAATTAAAAGGTGCCGAAAATCATTTCTTCTTCTTTCTATCTAAACTCTTTCTACTAAATAAAAACTATGTGATAAACAGAATCTCAAATGGGTAATTATTTAATATTAAATTTATTAAAGTAGTTCAATATTTTTGAGTATTTTATCGCAAGGCAAAAACTGGACATTATTTAACTCGTTTGATAAATTTATTATTTGGAATCAATGTCCATTTGAAATCCTCTATTTATTGCTTCTGCCAGAGAATGAGGCAACATATAGAAGTATGAAATTAGGATCAAAATAATATTTAAGTCACGTATAGCAACGAGGCGACATCAAAACTATATAAAACCTCTGAGATAAAAATGTATACGTTTATATGCAGCACAACACGCCTGAAAACCATGTATATAATACATACTAGACAATGTTTTGACACTTTAACATTCCATCAAGTTTGCGGTTGCACGAGTTTCGTGGTGAATTTAATAGGTAGGTCACAGAAAAATATGTGCACTAATTTACCTCTTGCAGCGTCATGGAACAACGTTTGCACTATATATATATATATATATATATATATATATATATATATATATATATATATATATATATATATATCGTAAATGCAGTGAACTTGGACTATTTTCTCTTGAAAGTGGATGCATTGAACGTACAGAAACAATACATCATCTTCATTCGTCAACATTTGTCAAAGACTGATGGAGCTAATCATCAGTGACATGGAATCACCATGTATATTCCCAAAAGTAAAACAACAAAAAAATGAACAATATAGTAGTAACGAGTTTATGAGTTCAAAAGTTGCTACATGGTTTAAACTAATCAAAAGCTTGTGGTCCGGATGATACACATCCAAAAATATTTAAGGAACTATCTTCTGAGCTGGCACCAGTGTTTACAAACCTCTTTCAACAATATTTTGACACTTGCAACATCCCAAAGGATTGGTCTGTAGCAATTATATGCTCACTGTTAAAAAAAGGTGATCGCGCAATGGTCAGTAATTACCGCCCAGTCTCACTCACCAGTGTTCTTTGCAAAGTGCTTGTGCACATTGTCTGTTCCAACATCATGAAGCACTTAGATAACTTTTCTATCATATCTGATAAACAATATGCTTTCCGGAAATTACACAGCTGCGAAACACAACTGTATTGAATTATTAATGAATGTGCTAAACATTTGGATAAAGTTGACCAAGTTGACATTTTGTATTAAACTTTAAAAAAGATTTTGACACTGTCAACCAGGAATTGTTAAAGAGAAAGCTATTTCATTATGGCATTGCAGGCAAAACTCTATGCTGGATATACTCTTTATTATGTTTCCGAGAACAATGTGTGGTGGTAAATTGTTCCAAATATGGTTGGTCCAAAGTAGCTTCTGAAGTACCTCAAGGCACATTACTTGGACCAGTGCTCTTTTCCTTGCACATCAATGACATCATGATTGAAATCGCCTCGGAAATTAGCCTCATTGCTGCTGACTGGAAAATTGGCCACGAAAATGGGTCATGCGATTTCAACCTAAAAATACAACATAATGCAAATGACAAAAATGAAATGCCATAAACCAGTATGTCGCATTCATTGGAAGGCACTACTTTAGAAAATCTCAATAAATTACCATATTTAGCGGTCACAATTACTAGTGATTTGAAATGGAACCTTCAGATTTAAGAATTCTGCACCAAAGCAAATCGTACTTAAGGCTGATTAAAACGTAACTTGTCAGCTTGCCCCAAAAATGCAAAAGAATAATTAGCTTTCAAGGGTTTAGTTAGACCTGTTTTAGAATATGCTTGAACAGTTTGGGACCCCCATTTCCAAGTTTTAGAAGAAATTGAAAAAATTCCAAGAGCTCCCGTTCACAGCCACCAGTAAAAAGTTGGTACCAAATGTAAGTTGTCGATTGTTGTTCTAGAGACTTGAGGGCGTGAACCCTGAAGTAATGGGTTCGTTGCCACACAGTGGTAATGTGCGTTTTCCTACACCTCATGGAAAATCGGGTTCCATGCTCTAGAATAAGAAGAAAAAAACAAAACAAAGATAAACCCTTGGCGCTCATATATATCACTACACTAAATGAGACAATCAGAGATATCACTACACTAAATGAGACAATCAGAGATTTCACTACACTAAATGAGACAATCAGAGATTTCACTACACTAAATGTGACAATCAGAGATATCACTACACTAAATGAGACAATCGTAGATATCAATACACTAAATGAGACAATCAGAGATATCACTACACTAAATGAGACAATCAGAGATATCACTACACTAAATGAGACAATCATAGGTTATTTCGGCCTATTTTTAGTCCCTATAAAATCATTAATATTGTTTCTGTTATATTTTCTGCTTATTTGCTAACCAGCAAAGATGGTTATTTGCATTCAATAGACGGCAGCATCAAAACTTAACAATAAGTAAAATGTTTGTTGAGTTCAGTCTCTTGGTTTTGGCGTAGGATAACAAAGCAGACAGGTTCGATTCAGCCAGTTCTGAAGAGGAAAATTGAAGGAAATGTGTAGTGATGACTCGTAGAATTGCATGATTTCACGTAGAAATAGATCATCCTGGACGGTCTTGGTAGGTTTTTGAGATCCTATATAGATTATGGATAGTTAGAACTACATAGTACTACATCATTTAAGTTTAATAGTAATATTTGGAGGCAATGAAGGTCATTTACAGGCCATTATAAACTGGAAACTTTCTCGTTAAGTTTTAACGTCACAAACCTCGTATAAGTCACTACAAGAAAAAAGAAAAAAAATATTTCCGTGATTTTTTGTATTTTGTCTTACTTTACTTTCATTTTTATTAACACAACACGTAACAGGATTTTACCTGTTCACTGTTATTGTATCAATTTCAACAACAAAAAAAGTTTTCTCGTTAATTTCCTGTGAATTTCTTCAATATTTCCCCCCAAAACATTTATTTACAAACAAGATAGGAAGAACTTATTATTAACTATTTTAAAAACACATGTTCACTGCAAATTATATTTTGACTGACTTAATCAAACTTCATAAGTTCCGGTGTTTTTCAAAACCGGTCACTTCCATTTAGGCATTGTACAAAGATTTACTTACCTCTGAAGTTGAAGAGCTTGACAACGTGCAAAAACTACGCACCTCCGAAACTGAAAATTTTACAACGGAAGAACTCCAATAAGCATGGTGAATTTTTCATTTTGCAAATACAGATGTCAACACATATTTATGAAGAATTTTACTTAATTCAAATTACAATCAAGACATATATTAGACTGATCTTAGTAAGTCATCACAAAAAAGCAAAGTAAAGGGGCCAAGTGTTTGGGACTATTTTGATAGTATCTGAACATACATAGTGTCCGAAAAGCGAGTCAGCGTAGGGATAATATCCAAATTTGGATAGTAAATCACCAGATAGCAGAGGCTGTTACTTAGCGGTGATGGTGCAGAGTGTGGCTTGATACAGAAATAAAACAAAATTAGTTCTGTATAAACAGCTAGGTCCAAGCATATTAAGAAAACAAGATTTGGGTGCAGGACACGGTGATTAACGGGAACACCATGACCATGTTACATGTTGATATCATGCCAACAGCTGGATATTAGGCAGAAAGACAAAATTTGTATAGAGGTTACCTATAAATAGCAAATTCACAGTGTAAACAAGCAGGGGGAACTGTGATTAACTTTCACCTGGCATAGCTTCAAATTTAGAATGATCCAAGAAAACGCTGACAAAGTTCCACGAATACCTACAGCTAGGGATTAGCCTAAAACTTTTACACTGGGGTTAACGTGTAAACAAAATTGAATAGTATAAGAAAAGTAGGTCACAGTGACCTACATTATCCCAGTTATGTTCTAAACAACTCATGAAACATCCTAAGCAACTTCCATGAATATCACCAGTTAGTGCAAAACGTTTACACCGTGGACAACATGTAAATAGCAAAGTCACTTGTGTAACAGAATATCGGTGACTGTGACATACTTTTTCATGGGATGATTCGGAATTATGGGTAAATTGCACAAAGACTCAATGCCTAAAGCTCGTAGCAGTTGTTGTAAAACAAACGTTTTACACTTTTAAAGACCGAGCCTGACGCCAACGACGCAGGGTTAGTATAAGCTCTCCTGTACATCGTACAGGCGGGGTATCACGAGAGAGAGAGAGAGAGAGAGAGAGAGGGGGGGGGGGCGGCATAATACCGAAGTTCTGGAATAAAACCATAATATCGTAGGAATGTACAACATCGTGTAATATACAATATACTTAACAACTTTTATAAAAGGTCTCCCACTGAAGGAAAGAAAAAAAAAAACACTCAAAGAAAACAGATGTATTAAAATCAATATATTTTCTTATCAATTTAGTCGTAAGAAAGAAGTATTGAAATTTAGAAAGAAATAATGATGGATTTTTTTATGTAGCTTTAAATAATATAAATCTTCATAATCCACATCTATAAAGATATATCGTATACCAGATATTTTTCGCGGAGGAAAGATTTGGCGATTTAGTTCAAAATAAAAGAATCCTAATCTTGGTTAATTATATTTTAGCGTTTGCGGCTCTACAGACGTTATAATCTTTAAGGTGGAACTTCCAAATCATTTAAATTCTCCATCACTATGAATTCCCGCTCTACAGTACTTTTAGAATACTTCGTTGTGCATCAATGTTTCGAGAACATTTTATCAAGATCTAGCATTGTCAGAATCAAGAAATAAATCAGTCAATAAATCAATCAATCAGTCAATCAGTCAGTCAACTGGTTGATCGATCGATCAATCACTATGGTATGTAGACTCTTCTCTATGTATGTTTGTATTGATCTGTACATACATTCAAACATACTGTTGATCATATATACTAGATTGGGTGCCAGCCCCTTCAACTTTATTTCTCTCTTTCCTGCTTAGGATAGGTAAGCTGAGGTGATTGACTCGCAGCTGCGCCAAAACAAGTGGAGGATGAGGGGAAAATGCTTATTTGGAAACATTTTCTAAGTAGAAAGACAAAATAAGAAAAGAAAAAATAATATATACATTGCCGTAAGAACAACAACAAGTCTACATACATACATAAATACTTACAAAACGTCCGCGGAATAGGTTATAAATTCTGCATCAAGATGGAAACCTTTAGTCTTACATGTAGTTAGGTACGGAGATGAGTATTGTAACATGCTGTTGATACATTATTTGTAATGTATTGGATATACATACAGGTATATTTATAATTCAGCCATGATAAAAAAAAAAAAAAAATACACGTGCAGCTAATGCCAATTAAATCAGATCGATGTGTTGTTGTTGTAATTTGCAACTGTGATGACAAATTGAATCATCCGTTAATTCAATTTCTCCAGCGGCTGCTAATTCCATGTAAATCAATAAGGCAATCCCTATGTCACTTACTATTGATTTATCCATGAGAAGCAATCGCTTTTCACTGTTAAACTTCATGCGTACGTTGTGTATGGAAGTGTCATAATACGTTGCATTTGCTATTGGTATCGTCCTCAGCATTCTTGTTTATGTACAATAATTAGTGGAATAATCATATTACTGTATGGAATAATGGATGCATAAGTGCTGCACATAGTTCGTGATGAGACAGAGAAACACGATTACATGATTTTGGATAGGAGATTCATAAGAAGAAGAAGAAGAAAATCCGTAATATTTCAACATTCAGTGTTGCAGCTGTCAATTAGTAAACACATTTGGCGGATGCTTACGGTTACATGTTTGGATTTCATCAACACAATCCTATTTTAAGAATGATACTGATTTGTTTTTGATATAATGATAATTAATGTTAGACATACTGGCATATATGTACATGTTTTTCTTCTCCTGATAAACACGGTATTATGTTTAAATTTATTAGAGCTTGAGAAGAAATAATTGACAATTTATATTAAACGAAGAAAATGCAAAGTGCCTGAAATATACAACATAAACACTCGTAATGGTGAGATCATGGAGGAAAGAACGCAATGCGCAGAAGCAAAGGATTTGGAAAATGATGTCGTGGACAAAAACTTAGTTCCCGAAATCGAATCAAATGGAATTGTTGGAGAAGTTTTGTGGACTGAAATAACCAGCGAGGATAGAGACTCAGTAAAGGACAGATTTAATACCGGGGTATGTGATTGTGAACTCAATTTAAAGGATTCTGGCTTGAGTGTAGAATCCACAAAAAAGGGACCAGTTCCTGAGGTAAATAATATCGAACTTGGTCATATAGGCGCAAGAAAAGACACGGGGTGCCAGAAAAACAGCATGGTGGGCTCGTGCAAAAATGTAGAACGTTTATTGGTCAGGCGCAATGCACTCTGTAACCCTTTTAAACTTCTGATTCCACAGGAAATGCGTGAACGTCTTGAACAGGAGACTGAACGCCGGCGTTCTTCTGTCGTGCACAGAGTGACTACGTTTTGTGTTGTCAAGCTGTCTATTCCTAGGGACGAATATCTCATTTAAGTTGCTAACTTTTCTCTATTCTGTCTGGTAAATCTAAAACCTCACTGTATTATGCGGACAACTCTGTGGCTAATTTTGAGCAATATGTAATTTTATCAATAGTACTTTATACCATATAGAATTTTTTTTTTTAAGCTGACAAAATATGCGGATATAGGTGGATGTTAATGCGTTGTTGTAGACTGGTCCCCTGTCATTCTTTTATATAAAGCCATAAATGTGCGGTAGCTAACCATAACCAAGCTTGTGTTGTTGTTGATTTCGTGGATTTGCGTAGTAAATTCCGTTTTTGTGGAAGGTTCTGGAATGGGAGAAAATGTTCTCAGACTTCTGTTGTTCTGATTTTATATAAGCACAGTCAGTAACTTGTATCATTAGAGATAGCTGGTATTCTGTTTTTACAAAACAGCTGTTCCTCTGTATAAAAGCATGCATGCGATATACGTGATCACACTTCTGCCCGAAGTGTTCTTGAACTGTACTCATTTTCATATGATTTAAAAATTAATTGGATAACGAAATGACCCTTTTGGAGTACGACTCGGGATATCGCAGGAATTATCTAAACAAATTAGAGAAAGAAAAATAAAAGTTTTATGTATACAAATTTTTATTAAAAATGGATTTAGAAATAAAATGTGTAAAATTCTCCAATCAAGACAAACGAAATGGCAGCGATGGTTAACTTTGCATTAATCATGCTTACCTCATTATATATGTGTGTTCATTTGCTAATCAAACGGAGGACCTTACAACATAGTGTGCTTCTGTATTGATTATGAACATGTAATCAGAATAAAATAAAAACTTTAATGTTTTTTGCATTACCTTGAAGCAGCTCGCATAAAAAATATTGCACTTGCAGAATGTGAAAGCATTATTATTTTATTTCGTTCAACAAAATCAACCGAGTTCCATGGGCATGTTATATTTCTATAAAAGTAAGTTGTTGACCCATCCATAGGTTCTATATAACATTTTGTATTTAATTTCTTAACTCGTTGTTTTTAAAACCACTTTATATAAACGGTCTGTACACTAACCTAGTATAATTTGCGTCTAACAAACATGGTATTTAGAGTTTTCAGTCAACAAGTTCGCCAAACTCTCCAGTCTGGTTGGACGTAAATTAGCTGGGGTTATTTTTTTATGTTGTTGTTTTGCAAGGAATACATACACACGCACTACTTAATTAAATATCTATTACAATCCCAAAAGATATGGAGCCAGTACATACGTTGAACTAACGAACTTACAGCTTAATAAAAATTAATCCACAGCTGCCTATATCTCCCTTTAGAGTTTCACTCAGTACAATTATTTCTTGATAATTATACTGTTTTGTGATAATTGTACTGTTTTATTTGTAGACGCCCGGCTAGCACCGCAGTCATGTGTTGTGTGCTCCAAAGAGAGAGAGAGAGAGAGAGAGAGAGAGAGAGAGAGAGAGAGAGAGAGAGAGAGAGAGAGAAAGTTGTTGTTGTGGGTTTAACGCCATTTTTCAGCACATGATAGGCTATACATGGATAACGAAATTTTGTCAGTTTTATCTGGTGGAGGAAGAACCCGGGAAAACCCCGGGAAGAACCACCGACCCTCGGGAAGCTACTGGCAAGCTTTCTCACATATCCACATTGGCCGAGCCCGAGACTCGAACCCACGCGAACAGAGGTGAGATGGCAGTGATCGGTAAAGGCGAGCGATTTACACCATTCGGCCACCCGGGGCCCCGGAGAGAGAGAGAGAGAGAGAGAGAGAGAGAGAGAGAGAGAGAGAGAGAGAGAGAGAACGAACTACAAGAAATATTTGGTAGAAATAACACAATTTTGTTTGTGGTCCTAGTTTCTTTACTGACGATCTCCAAAATAAAAAGCGCAATTTTACATTAAAATACGATTGTGAAATTGATCTTATTACAAGTCTATTTATCATAAATGTTACTATAGGTTTCTACTTTGGGAGACTGTAATTTATAGTGAATGAACAATTGTCATATCGTGTACCCTGCCCAGCCATTGAAATAAAGTCACAAGTACTTGTAGATGATAGTGCTTTAGAAGTACGGCACACTTTTGACATTTTAGCTGCCACAGAGTATTCATACTTTTGCAAATTTTCCACACCAGAGGCATTTAAAACGTTCATCTACATGAGAATCACCAGTGTCCAACAATATTTTTTTCCATGCTGTCCAAAACATTGAGGTCTTGACCTAGTAAATCGGTTACATGGTACATTTCCATGGTTTGTGATAAGGTAAAATCCTTCACATTTCCATGGTTTGTGATCAGGTAAAATCCTTCACATTTCCATGGTTTGTGATCAGGTAAAATCCTCCACATTTCCATGGTTTGTGATCAGGTAAAATCCTTCACATTTCCAATATCCTCAAGAACATTGCCTATTTGAGATAAAGTTATGTCGTCTACTTCATCAGTATGCCATATAGTTTTCTTTTCTACTTCGTTGAGAACCTGGCTCGGAAACTCATCTTGATCATCACTATTCCACATATTGAAACCAGTATCATCTTCGATAGATCTCAACCGTCTCTGCAACATGTTTCCACGGTTTAGAGGCAATTGACCTGGGTTACTTGGTCATGTGATTGAAACAGCCAGTGCACATACACAATGATGAGGTCATTTTCCCGCGGTTAAGAGACAGCTGGCCTGGGTTATTTGGTCATGTGATATTGAAACATCCAATGGACGTAAATAATGCTGAGGTGATTTTCTTTTTAATCATGGTAGTAAGAAAGTAGAACATGCTGGAATGGTCCATTGTCTTTTAGGGGAAGGAAGGAACGATATACGATTCAAAATATTAACGTTCATCAAACATCGCCAAAAAATGCATTTGTAACATTATTGAAATAAATACATTGTGGATTAAATCAGATATGTCCTTATTTTTCTAGCTGTATGGAAAAATAATTGTACAGGTTTTCAAATGTACCGTTATATTAGACTCGCTTTTGAGGGGCTTGTCCAATGTAACAGTGCATCTGAAAAACTATACAATTATTTCCTCTTACAGTTATAAAAGTATGGATATATCTATTACAAAGCGATGTACAATGCAACAGCGTCAACTGTTTTGCCGTGTCATTGAATTACGTATAAAAGTGATCCAAACAACTGGTGGCGTTCAGTTTCAGTCGGATATCTTCCCTGGAAAAAATGTATCTGATGTTTGTATAGATCAACTTTCCTAAGCAATATCACAGAATGGAATGGGAGTTAGTACTACGGGAGGTAATACCATAGAAATACGATTTATTTTTAATATGTTATTGGTTACACACTTCAAACATGACTATGCTATTTTTAAAGACACGTGATGTACTTGAATATATATATATATATATATATATATATATATATATATATATATATATATATATATATATATATATATATATATATAAAGCCATTTTGTATGGGATGTAACCATAAAGATGTCAGATAGTGAATTAAAAGGA
Source organism: Margaritifera margaritifera (assembly GCA_029931535.1). Taxonomy (NCBI): domain Eukaryota; kingdom Metazoa; phylum Mollusca; class Bivalvia; order Unionida; family Margaritiferidae; genus Margaritifera; species Margaritifera margaritifera. The sequence continues at coordinate 1,568,991 of JAQPZY010001608.1, read as the reverse complement.
ATATTTATATAAAATGTATCACTCCACTATGTGTAATGCGGTTTCCGGGTTCACGTAAGTGTATGGATATATGTCCTGACTCACTGTTATTAATTTCCTCACACACACACACACACCTACTATCCTACCCACCAACCCCACATACAATAAAAATGATAAAAACTTCTTTTGAAAAATTCTAGGCCAATATGATCCTAACCCGAACATAATTTTTAATTAAAAACAACCAGGTAAGTTTTTCGGCTGTTTCCGCTATTTCCGCTATTGCTTTCTATAGACCGAGAAACACCAGCTCACCGATATTCATAGTTTTCCGTGCACACCCATACATCAACCTATCACGATAAGTTTTCTTTTAAAAACAACAGGTCACTTTTTCGGCTATTGCTTATTATAGACCGAGAAACACTAGCCACTTTTGTTTTAGCTATTTAGGCTATTTCTGGCATTGCTTTTTACAGACCGAGAAACGTCAGCTCACCTCTATTAACAATTTTTTGCACACGCCCAAACACAAACCTACCATGATAAATAATTTTTTTTTTGAAAAATTATCGCCACTATAAACGAACACAAAAATATATTTTTGAAAAAACACACTTTTTTTTTGTTGCTATTTTACAGACACAAAAAAACAACAACAATTGCTCATTTTTTCAGCTGTTTCGGCTCTTGCTTTTTACAGACCGAGAAACACTAGCTCACATTATTCAGCTATTTGGACTTTTTCAGCTATTTCGGCAATTTCGCTTTACAGAACAAGAAAAATCAGCTCAGAAGATAATATCCAACAGATAATATCCAAAAGATAATATCCAGAAGATAATATCCAACAGATAATATCTAGCAGAAAATATCCAAAAGATAATATCCAGAAGATAATATGCAACAGATGATATATGCATTTGCATGTACTTGAAATCACTGTAGCTGCAAGGCTTTGTTACTCCTTTATACCAATGTCGATAAAATTGCTATTTCAATATCGTAAGCAATCCAAACTGAATTTTTCCATCGATAAAATGCAACGTGAATTACAATACATTACGGATGTTCAAAGCTGTGAGGACTGCAAGAAAGGGTTCAGACACAAACAGGCATTGAAAGGACATGAAACATTATGCTCTCTACTGAATTAAAGCATTTCAGGAAAAACATTTGTATATAATTTGTTTATTTGTCCCCGTGCTTCATGTACTCCTGCTTCGCAGTCACTTCGTGTTTTGTATTTGACTTTGATTCTATCCTGAAAATGGGATGTAGTCTCGAGCTATCAAACTGAAATTATATTTACTACTGAAAGTGAACGGTTTAATACATGTTCTTTGTTTTTTCTCATACATTTGCTCTTTTTCATGCCATCTTCCATTCGCTCGAGATCATCGTCAACTGACTCTAACTGTATTTTTGTTCAATTCGTTGCAAAATAAAAAATCTGTTCAAGGTTGACTCTGTAATGAAGTTTGTCTGACAAACTGTCTAATTCTTCACTTTGAATCTTCGATTAGTTTGAAAGCAACTTGAATGCTGCATCAATTATTTGGTGTTCAGCTTTAGTAAGCCTTTCTTCTAGAACATTTCTGATTTTAGGCTTTTTGTATTTTGTCTTGTTGTTTTTTTTTTATCTGATGCTGTTATTGCATGCAAAGGCTTTCGCTGCGAATTGAATTCATCTATGCAGTTGGGATGTTAGTTTTTCACATGACTAGTTAAACTCCACATATCTTTTGTTGAGTGAGGGCAGCAAGGACACTGTTTAGGCATGCTGATTTAGATAATGTCAAAAGTGAGTACCAACAAGTCACTAAATACTACAGCCAAAATCTCACTCAATGCTCTTTTTTGTGACTATATGTTAGAGGCTAAATCTTAGTAAATGGTATCTTTTGTGATTAAATGTTATCCAAAATCTCACTAAATACTACTTTTTGGTGATAATGGTTACTTTTAGGTACTCGCTTTTCTCACTACCTAAATCAGAGATAGAAGTAACCAGATCCCAAATTGCTACTATCTGATACTATTCAAAGGGAAGCAATTCTGAGCACTCCACGATTGGATTTATTGCTTCCCTCCCTTCCAAGTTGGTGGCTATATTTTAAATGTAAGCATGAAACCTACTTTAAAAAAAATGTGCCAAGAGCAAGAGTTCTCTCTCTCTCTCTCTCTCTCTCTCTCTCTCTCTCTCTCTCTGTCTCTCTCTCTCTCAGTGCCTTAATAATATTTTCTCCACTTTGGCTACGGCTATATTCTGTGCAAGAGCGGCATCTTAGCACGAGCTGCCTCTTCAACATGTAGAGTTGTAGTATTTACTATTCTTTGGCACTATATTTTGACATTCTTTTTAAAATCCGAATCTGACAATACCATAAAATAGCCATAGGTCTTATATGAACAAAACTATATTAAACTTTTACTAATCGTCATCCACCCATACGCCCTTCTCGATTCCATTTGTTAGATTACGGACCCATCAATCAATACCGGGATGTCACTCAATCAAAAGCATGACAAAGTATGATACATCTTGCTTATTAGTTTTCTGGAAACAACATGCGATGTTTCATATACGCATGGATTGACACAATCACGTGTATGCTGCACATTTTAATTTTTTATTTAGTTTTTTTTAATGTATTTTTTGTTGTTGTTACAAATTAGTTGATCCTGAACACTTGTTCATTATGATAGTTTCTTTCCTCAGTGTTGATCATGGTCAATTCGAACACAGTTCCCCTTTTCTCTCTCTCTCTCTCTCTCTCTCTCTCTCTCTCTCTCTCTCTCTCTCTCTCTCTCTCTCTCTCTCTCTCTCTCATGAATATATTTACTGACGACTAGTATATTTGCCGTTTACATTATTCTTTCATACCTAACTTCGATACACTGTATTGTTCATTTTTCAGGAAAACGAAATAAGGGCCGCTTAACGAGTTATCTCGATCGAGCCACTGAAACGCAATTATGTTGGCTTCAGTCTAGCAAGTAATTTTAGTAACTTCCATTTTATTTAATTTCATGAATTATCTGTAGTATTAGAATATTTTGCATAATTTTGTAAAATTATTATTATTATTATTTAGTTTTGGGGAGTATTTTGCATCACATTTCATCATTTGGTTTCATAGTGCTAAGCGATAGGGATCTTTTTCTAAAGTAATGAGTCTTTCATTTTTATCCTCTTCATAGGTGGACATGGGTTTTAACGATATTAAAAGAGCAACACACACATAAACACATACCCATCGTACATACTGTTCAGAAGATATATATATATATATATATATATATATATATATATATATATATATATATATATATATATATATATATATATATATATATCTTTTGCAAAAATTCCAGGCTTGTTCTATTTCCATTAAAAAAAATTATTATATGGACTGGTCCCCGCGTATTCTAACAAGAATTCTCACACCTTCACAGGGGCACTGGGTGGCGCTCGCCTTTATAGATCACTCACACATTTAACCTCTGTCTGCGTGAGTTCGAGTCTCGGCTTGACCAACGTGGGTATGTGAGAAAGCTTGCCAGCAGCTTCCCGTGGGCCTGTGGTTCTTCCCGGGTTCTTCCTCCACCAATACTGTCCGCCATGTATGGCCTATCATGTGCTGAAAATGGCGTTAAACCCCACACATCCTCCTCTAGTTGACAAACTATCCAATAATACATAATAATGATTTTTGAGACTAACATCAGTTAACGGGAGATAAATATAACGGGTCATTTTATATTAGCACTGTGTGTTAATGTAATTCTTGCCTCCATTTGTTTTATCTGCCCGATAAAATCATGTTGCTTTATATTGCCGGCAATAGTACCACGGTGTTTTCTTGGCATGGAGAATGACGTCATTAATGTTATGTCATGCACGTGAAAAGGTATGGATGACACCATCACTGTACACCTTTACAACCCTGGGTTCAGTCTCATGAGCCGACACGTACAAGGGTGATATTTCATTACCCATCTACGGTCTTTTCTTTACTCTTGGGGTATTGGGGGCTTGGGACTCTGGAGTCGGTTTCCTCCACTTCAAAGATCGTTGCTCACAATCTGGTAATGTCTTATCATTAGGTAGATACTTATATAAATGGGGATTTATACTTATAATTACATATGTATAAATAAATAATATGTGTAGTAAATTTTAAAACATATATAATTATTAAATATTACCATTGTCAATTATAAAAAAGGCAATGCACAAAACGCTAGAGTTATGGACGGAAGCGGGTGATTTGGTAACATACTATATAAACAGTCATCACTTCAATTTCATACAAAAGAAAACAAAAACAAAAAATCATTAGCGACATTTCCACCAAGTTTCTACATTATTTACAGGCGCCAAACAAGGTCAGCTGATTTAATTGACAAGGGTTTGCACGATTTGTTTGCACGGTATTTTCACTTCGGATTGTAGGGAGCCGCAATAGCATAGTTGATAGTGCGTCGGACTCGTAATCCAAGGGTCGCTGATTCTATATACCCGTCCAGGCCAGCTCGCGTCGGCTGCCTCGGTGTTTCCTCGGGAAAGGCATTTAGCTTTCATTTCCTCGGCATGATATAACCAATAATGTGTTAAAAGTGCCGTTAAAACCAACAAAATCAAAACAAAAACAAACTTCAGGATCTTATAACTTATCTTAGCTCTCGAACGCTACATCTGAGATTTGCAGCGAGATTTTCAATATAGTAAGTGCGGGAAGGAGTGAAGCGGTTTGTGGCTTTTTTCAGTGGAAATATTGATTACTGTATATACTCGCGCATAATTCGATACCAACTGCAAACTGCATAGACCCAGATCTGCCGTCGCATAATGCGCCGGCAGATCTGGGTCTTTACAGTTTTGTAAGGACTTATCAGTAGAACAAACAATATAGACCCTGATCTGCCGGCGCATTATGCGACGGCAGATCTGGGTCTATGCAGTTTGCAGTTTGCAGTTGGTATCGAATTATGCGACGGCAGATCAGGGTCTATGTTGTTTGCATTTGGACCCAGGTTATACGCGAGTATAGACGGTATAACAAATACATGACAACACAGATTTATTATGGTCTTTTGTTATGAAATATTTATGCAATACTTCGAATGCCTCAGGCGCTATCCTATTTTCATGCTGAATATTTATTGAATTCGAATGAAAACATATTAAAATAGTCTTGACTCACTACTGCTATTAATATTTCTAATCATACTTCATAATTTGCCCACCAAGTTTAATCGTCTACGAAAGACGCAACATCCATTTATCATTTGACTTTTCGGTGCGAAAGCAAAGATCCGGAATAAGGAACATAACTGAACAGAACAGGACTTTTTAATTTACCTTGTGACATAATGGACATTTGAGGATAACAAGTATAAATATGGTACATATCATTCCACAAATATTTTTATGGAGTCTGGCTCCAATTTCACCAACAAAAGTATTAAGTTTAGTATATGCTTAAGAAATTTGATTGGCAATTTTTAAGTCTGACTTAGATTTCGGATCACGGGATTCTAGACTTAAGTTTTAAATCAGACTTAGATTTCGGATCACTGGATTCTAGACTTAAGTTTCAGCTTAGACCTAGATTTCGGATCACTGGATTCTGACTTAAGTTTAAAGTCCGACTTAGATTTCGGATCACGTGATTCAAGACTTAAGTTTAAAGTCCGACTTAGATTTCGGATCACTGGATTCTAGACTTAAGTTTTAGCTTAGACTTAAATTTCGGCTCACTGGATTCTAGACTTGAGTTTCAGCTTAGATTAAGATATCGGATCACTGGATTCTTGACTTAAGTTTTAAGTCAGACTTAGATTTCGGATCACGTGATTCAAGACTTAAGTTTAAGTCCGACTTAGATTTCGGCTCACTGGATTCTAGACTTGAGTTTCAGCTTAGATTTAGATTTCGGATCACTGGATTCTTGACTTAAGTTTTAAGTCAGACTTAGATTTCGGATCACGTGATTCGAGACTTAAGTTTTAAGTCCGACTTAGATTTCACGTTCCTGGATTCAAGACTTAAGTTTTAAGTCAGACTTAGATTTCGGATCACTGGATTCTAGACTTAAATTTTAGCTTAGACTTAGATTTCAGCTCACTGGATTCAAGACTTAAGTTTCAGCTCAAACTTTTATTTCGGATCACTGGATTCTAGAATTAAGTTTTAAGTCCAACTTAGATTTCACATTCCTGGATTCTAGAATTAAGTTTTAAGTCCGACTTAGATTTCGGATCACTGGATTCTAGACTTAAGTTTGAAGTCAGACTTATATTTCGGATCACTGGATTCTAGACATAAGTTTAAGCTTAGACTTAGATTATGTTGGTGAAATCCAGCCTGTTATCATTTCAAAAGGTTTGGGCACGGTTGCTTATTTACGGACAATTGCTATCTGAACTTCACCCTGACTTCCGGTCTTAAGCAGATACTCCTGACAGTGGGCTGCCTTCCATTGTTTGGATAATCTAAAAGAGCATGAGCTGTGAGTAGCGAATCTTAAGCACTGCTTGATTTTTTGTTGTTGTTGTTGTTGTTGTTGTTTTTTATAGAAAAAGACCGTCCGTTAAAAATCGAAGTCCGTGTGCAAAGATAATTTTGATGACATGATACTAAATACCATGTGATCATGAAGTGTTCAATCATTCTTATTCACATTTGTTATTTTATGGAGTTATTGTTTGCTTTAATCCTACAATACACTATATTATATAAAGATCAAAACGACAGCTTGAAATAAATAAACAAATCGATTGATCGATCAATTCGCATCTCACATATTGGTCCAGATCATTGGACCAGAAAGTCTGCAGTATTGGCGTGAAATCATTCGAGTGTACTATTTAAATAGTTGTATTTATTTCTATTTATGACAGGTTTTCTCTTGTATTGATTGAAGGCTTTCTGTATCTTCCAGTCAATAAATCTGCAACTCATTGCATAAATCACTGAGATCAAGCACTAAAATTACCAGATATAAATTTATGATAACAATCCTCACCATCACTCCGCAAACATCAAGTCCATTCAAAAGTCTAACAACCACTTAAGATTTAGTAGTCAACGACTTACATTACTTGACCGCCATTTGCAAAGATACTAGTAACTGTACACGTACTACACATATCCATCTCATGCACTCCCTTGTATCTCGAGCACAAAGCAGCGATCAGTCTATTGCGTATATTGAATTCTATCTTATCATCGTGACCGCTACAAAATTAAACATGTACCTTCAATCTGATTTTGATTTTGCTAAGACTCATTTTGACGTTGAGAGAACTTTCTTGGATTTGACTGACTGCACGGAGTTCAGTGGCACAGGGGTAACTAGCAGGTTTCAAATTAGAAGAAGGTTGAAAAATATAAGGAACTCATAATATTGTAATGATAACGTATACATTTTTTAAAAAATCTTTAGAATACAACTGAGGGGTGATAGATATTTTAGTAGCTTTTACAACTTTTACAAGATCAACCAACCAGACTTTACAATATAACCGTGCTTACTTCAACAGTTTGTTAAATTTTTTTTATGCTAGCATGTACGTGATATTTTCACTGTTTCGCGTAATAATAAACCAGTGTCTTTTTTTTGTCTGGGAATATTGTAATGAATGAATAAATTGTAACACCCTCCAAAGCACCGATGGTATGTGCCATAAGTACTTTTTGTATACTAGTATAGAAATCAATATGCATACTATGCAATATTAGTTTATACATCAATACTCATTTTCTTTTTTCCCTTGTAAAAATAAAAAAATGAAAGTACAGTCTGATACAATAAATGTGCAGCTGGACCCTATATCAATGGACTCTTTCACAAACAGAAGCGCATTCTAAATGATAATACATGTAACTACAGTCATTGTCACAAATGTAGTCATCGATGTGGTTTTAAGCAAAGATACATAGTTCGGGATACAGTTACTCTTGATGCTATCTTCTGGGGAAATTTTCCTTGTGCTATCATTGAATGCCTGTATTATTCGTACAATTGTTTTCTAGTGGGCTGTTTTCATTTGATCAGTTAGTTTCATTTGCTAAATTGCAATAATGTTATTTCACTGTTTCATACAGGTAACAATAGACAGAATGAGGAGTTGGGTTGTTGTAAATTAACAAAATGTGAAACTGCTTACGCATGCGGTCTATCAACATACATTACTCGAAAATTCACGGGTTTCAGTCTGTAACGACTCTTGTAGTCTTGGATGTTCATGGGTTGCCATGTTGATTTTTCAGTAGTATCTTGGGCTGTCAACATCCTGTACACGTGTTCGCAAAACACCTCAACTTGAATGTGTACTCTAACACAAGTTTTGCTACTCTATAATAGACAAACAGATCAACAATCAATAAGTTTCAGCAATTCAATTTCATGTGATGACTCGTGTGGTGAAGTATGGAAAATATTTTCTGAAAAGTATAAAAAAAAGTTGATATAATCCAGAGAAACAATATTGGAGTATGCATCCTAATGGAGGAGTTTCATGACGGCGCCAACTCTCCAATTCTTTTATGTTTTAAATAGGTTGCATGCCTTTGTAGAAACATTCCAGCGATAAGTTTCATTACATCTTAACATTTCACCGAAACTTCTTCATGATTTGCATGGGGATTTCCATATCATGTTCTCTTACTCGCTTCCGCTAAAGACTTTATACGGCAAAGTCTTCACAGGGGGTTACGTCCCCTTACTGTTTGGTATACGTACTGCCCACAAGTCGGAAATTTGGTGTAAATTAACGTATTGAGAAAAAAAATACTCTCGAATAATTGTATCGTACCCATTTCAGATAGTGTGTGTGTGCGTGTGTGTGCGTGTGCGTATATGTTATTCTAGCTCAGTGCTGGTTCCAAATGTGGAATTTTGAATGAACTTTCCTGGTTTCATTTTAGCCATAAAAGTTCATAAGGTCGATGACATTGTATGGGGGCACGTAGACAGCAATCCCAATATCAGTAGTGCACTAATATGGAGCAAGGAAGATGCCATATTAAGCCGACAGTTATCCTCTTGCCTCTGGCTACAAAAGCAAGATTTACAAAAAAATAATCCCTGGAAGGCATGGAAAAAAATTTGATTTTCTGAGATCGGTGAAGAATCAATAAAATTCAAAGGAATTTAGGATGTGAAAAGTGTGTTTTCATACATTACACATAATAGTAATCGAGCAATTTCCATATAGCTCGGTACTGATGCCGACGGAATGGGCGCAGGAATGTGTTGAATATTAATTAACCACATTTTGTATTGCTTTCACCGATGTTCACCAATATATCAAAGTACACCACATAGAAATGGCTACGACGCTAGAAGTCTTATTTATTGATTTTGTGATTTAATTCATTTCATTTTTTCTTCTCCTTTGTTTATTACATAAAGTCAGATATACATGTAGGTCAACAACTCATTCATGCCAGTGACGATACAAGAATACAGGTAATTTGATTCACACGTGGGAAGAGAATGTTCAGTGGACGATATTGATTGGGTTCCATAATTCTACAACAGGTTAAAGATAAACTTCTTAAAATAAAATACATTCCGAGTAGCTCTCTCTCTCTCTCTCTCTCTCTCTCTCTCTCTCTCTCTCTCTCTCTCTCTCTCTCTCTCTCTATATATATATATATATATATATATATATATATATATATATGCAACTCATTGAAGTAGATTCTTATCCATGTCATACATATTTCTAAATTTTGCCTTTAAGGGGCTCTTTACAAAATGATTATATTAATGCTTCTCAGCAGGTGATTTTTAAGAAAGACTTGCAGTTATAATGATATTATTTGGATATACTATATTTTTTAATTGAGAAATCAGTAACTTAAGAATATATAGCATTATGTGTAATTGGTGCTCAGTAAAATAGTCTTTGCTGTTTGTGCTTTGTATTATGGGCTAAGATCAACAATGCTTAATAGATTGTATGCTCTGATTTGTAAACATTCATATCGTGTATATATATATATATATATATATATATATATATATATATATATATATATATATATATATATATATATATATATAAATTTGACCCTCAAACGCTTTTCACAGAGCAATTATTATTACGGTACTCCGTAAATCACTTTGAAAATGAAGCATAACAGTAATAACATACTTTTGAAATCAATAAAAATCTATTCACATTTTTTATATTGAGTTCCCACCCACTGACATTTGTCAAAAGTTAAAAGGAAATACCTCGGTCGAACAGCAGTCTAATTATTTCGTGAGCATGGTTATCTATGAGGTTGGGTTTTTTACATAGGGTACTAGTATTTTGCGGCTGTTTTATTTCCTTAAGTAAAAGAGTACTTCCTTCCTGATAAAGACAGGTCTACCATAATAGCTCTATCCGGCACGTACGCTGTAAAAAGAATGGTGTACCCGACGGTATTGGACTGTCTTTCTCCTTGATGCAAAACAAAATTATGTTATAATAGGATCATGTTGCACCCGGCTCTAAAATTATGTTATAATAGGATCTTGTTGCACCCGGCTCTAAAATTATGTTATAATAGGATCATGTTGCACCCTGCTCTCAAGAAGCAAAAAAGCAGTGTTACACGACAAGAATCTATTTTCAAAATGAGCGCGAAACAACCAGAACATTTCCTAGAGTAAGTTTTCTTTACAGTTACAATCAGCCCTGGACACGCTAAAAATGCAGGAGGTTCCGATTGTTTCGCCCCCATGGGCACCCACAAGGGATTCCACCCCACAGCCTCCTTTACTACTTGTTTACGTACCCCCAGCTCAGTTTCCTGGACACTGTTGCATGTATGGTCATGCAATTTCACGTGTACATTCACATCATTTATCACTTATGTCAACACCTATAACAAGTAACCTGGTTGTAATGATTTCTTGCTAAACTGGCTAGGGAGCAGCAGGCTGGGGACATCATTGAACAGAATTTCCTATTGGTTCATGCTTTGCACAGACCTTCAAACATTTTGTCCAGTTATAGGCGTGAAAGAAGAGAAAAATCTTTCATTTGGATTCATTTCATTTTCATGGAATATTTCCCTCGCGTCCTCTTTGGTATTCTTGTGCTATATGCAGACCTAGCTAGAGATGGATAAAATGTTTAGTAATTAAGAGTGTGTATAGTGAAAATGTTCATTTTTATTTTGACATTTATACAGACAAGTATACCAGTCTCTCAAGGCAGAAGAATACTCCCAAATGCACGAGCAGTTTATGCCAAGATTTAGGACATCAGTATTGGACAATACTACTACTACTAATAATAATAATAATAATAATAATAATTAAAGCATTATATATTTACCTAAAAAAGCGTGATTTTTAATAAGATAGGTCTTTTCACGAAATAAAGTACACTTGCCAAAATGAAGAGCGGCCAGAGCACGAGCATGACGTTTTGAAATAAAATCCGTCGTTATGTAATCAGATATAGATAAAGTTCAACTTGGGTTTCAAGAAATTCAGGGAACTGAGAAAAATGATTTCGTATTAACAGGGTTTCGTGAAAAGCGGATTTTCATATTTGATTGTGATAACAATCAGAAAACATTACAATCGAACATTTCCTCTTTAAAAATAAAGATATAAAGAATGTTAATGGACATAAGTATGTTTATTACTCAAAATCACTGAGGAATATAAAAATTGTAATAAAACTGTCGAGCTTAATTTAACGATGTAAAACTATCCACCATATATAATGATTACAGACTTTTGATCTATACATCATAGCAAAACAAAAAACCTTTTAAGTGTATACTATTGTCTGCAGCCTTTCGTCAAATTAATAACACTGCCGATAGTGCATCTGAAAAAACGCCCAACTCCTTTGCGATGACAGTAAATAAGTTTTTCATTTTCCACAGACATAATGACAATACTTAAAATCAGTTGAGAAATTTCTTTCCCTTTGCCTCTTTGGCGTTTCCATACTGAAAGAAAAATTTAAATTAAGACAAAGAGATTATTCTTCAGTTTATCAAACAAAGCATCCTAGATTTACCTACGCTCGTCTCTGGTAGTGCAAGTAAGAGGACAATTGCTTTGCCAAACGTTAACGGTAGACGCTCGCTCTTTTCTTTCGCATTATCCGAGAATTGTATAACCTAATCAGAGATCAGTAAACCAGTCTTCAGTTTCAGCAGGGTTTTTGTATTATGCAATTCGGTCTATCCTGGGGAAAATATAAAAAGATAAAGAGATATATCAGGGGAAAAGTATTTAGTTTATACTAATCCGGATTTCGATTAAAACCAAGTTCAGATTAAGTGGGTTTGACTGTAATTATTAAACCGATTCATTGACCTGCTTCGTTTCAATATCGATATGCCATTTGTGTTTATTCCAGTGGCGTAACAACCGCCAAAGCAACCCTCGCAACTGCGGGGGAGGAGGACAGGCCCAAAATTCCCATCAAACAACTTTTTTAGTTAGGAGGGGGCCCCATAATGAAGTTTTGTGGGGGATATGGGTAGAATGTATTGCTACGCCACTGATTTATTCTAAAATATATCCTTATGGTATATACAGTTAACCACACTTTTTAAATTTACTTATTTATCATAATTATACCTACAACCTTTTAAATATGAACAGTTTTGGGATGTAAATTATTAGGGTTTCCGTTTTAATATAGAACGTCATTTCTATTATTGCATCCAAAATTATCGGAGTTATTCGTTATAATTGTCAAAGAGTTACACAGGCCTCTTTAAACTGTAACCTATCTTAACATATCCTACAAGTGAGTGGGTGGATTAAAGTATCCATGGTACGTCATAATATTGTTGTCGGGTTATGTCGACAAGGTGACATGATGTTACAACATGTGATTCAATAATGTAACATTATGCATACTTTAATTCATGTAATACTTACCTGAAGACTTACCTGAAGACCTTGTGCAAGATAAAGACTAGACATTTTATCACTTATTCACCAAGAGCCGGTGAAAAAGGATATATCTTTACTTAAAGCGTTTTAATTTTGATTTGTTTTGGTTTTGATGTCTAAGGTATAAATCAAAAGGTGCATTGGATATATATATATATATATATATATATATATATATATATATATATATATATATATATATATATATATATAAAACCAGAAATATTTTAGGGGTTCATGAAAGTTAAGAGGTAGATAAAGTCAGATGTTTTTACAGGTGCAACATTTTATTGGCAAGGCTTGGCATATTGCTGTAATTGACAACATTTATAACACTTATCTCGTTGAACTAAAATGAGGCAAAAGATCGAGCAGTTACGTGTTTGTTCATTATATTGGTATCATTAATCATGCATTTGAATGTTTTTGGCAGATGAGTGTAATAATTTATATCACACGAACTTAACGAGAACATTCGTCAAGGAACACGTCTGATATAAATTAGTTCTCCACACATTACACAGAGATGTGACAGGCACCCTTCAGGGGTCGTGTTTGAAAACCTCGCAAATTTACATAATGCATACGTTTATACACCAATCAGACCGTCCCTTTTTGACACCTTTAGTTTTATTTTCGGTATAATGGGACATTTACGTTTAGTGGCAATACATGCCGAAGACTCAGTTTACTTTTAGAATCCTGAAAGCTGCAACCTGATTGGCCCAAAGTAAGGTCACTGGAACATAACCCTTTTTGGGTTTCTTGTCAGATCTCCGTGCAGCTTAATTATGTGGAGATTTTTTAAAAATAAATCTGCAAGGAAATTTAGGTAAATTTCATGCAAATTCTTACTTTCGAAATTCCAGATGTTAAAATATGGTTTATTGTTCTTCATACTAATGGAGTATTTGAAGGGCTGCGTACAGTACACTTCGAATCGGTGTATTTCATTACCTGAGTCTCGAAAATGCCAAAGACGTATAACGGAAAAAAACCCAGTTCATAATTTACTTTTATAGTCCACTATAAACATATGTTTGCAATAATAAATTCAACTATGCTATCACAAAAAACTATTTTCCACATTATAGTTCGATCGCTGTCCGCCATGTTGTTAACACTTTTACTTTGTTGTTTTGAGTGGTACACGTTCGATCTTTTCCGTTAGTAGTTGGAAAAACTGACAGGTGATCCGACGAGACAATCTTCGTTGAATGAACCACTGGTCACATTTTTTAGCACTGTCGCCAACGCGGAAATTGATGAAGTGTAGTTTTTATTTTTATTTACAAAACTTCTCGACATATCAATTCCAGCCATCAGTTCCTATATAAAAAAAATTGGGAACTTAAGAAGTGTACTTTTCCAAGCTTTCGAAAAACTTTTTTTCGGTAAAGATGTGAACTCTGACCATATCTATTTCACAGAAATTAGACCTGTTCTCAAGCGAAAACTTTGGATATATTGGCGAGGCAACGGACTCCCATTCTTTGTGAAGGGCGACTGTAGACCAACCTGCATATATTTAAATATAATATTGTATGGCTACAGCTTAGTGGTAAATGCCTCAACTTCAGCACTCTATGATAATATGTGGACACACAAATGAGTGTGTCTTATGTAATTGTTTGTAAACACTACATGGTAGAGGAAAGGTTACCAAATCCTTGCGCTTAATTTGATATACCCAGCCCAAACCTTACTTCCCACCCACCCCTCTGATGTTGACCCAGGGGTCTGAACCCAAAATATGTAACTTATATTATGTGTCTCCCTGCTATATACTGGAATATGTAAAGTTTAGTAATTTTTAGAATGTTTTAAAAATATGCCAATGTAATTAAAATATTTGTAAATTTTGACTTACAACGCTTTTTAACACCCCTCCAAGGTTCCCAGAGAAGGAGTCAAAACTATTCCCCTCTTGCAGATGGTCACTATATGGAAACCTTATGAACAAGTTTGTGTATTTTCAACCACTTATCTAGGCGGAGACTTAGTTATATTGTGACTATCTGCTGGAAGGAGTGACAGACAGACGGAGGGTTTCATAATATTCTCGACGGCAAAGCGTGGGTTAAAGACATCATCGACATTTTTTTTCTTTCAAGGACCTGGACAAGCTATATGTGTTTATTTAGATGGCTATCTTGTGTTGAAGGATTTTACTTGCTTCGCCGAGACCCAAGCTGATGTATCGATAATAAGTTATTATTTTTACATCATTTAAGCTTAATTTTCTTCCCAGACCTTGTATCACTAAATAACGAAAGTTTACGGGATGAAATAAAAATCTATAATGTATGCAGAAGAAAACAACATTTTCTTGTCTAACGGGATAATTACGCAAAAACTAATAAAAAGACGGCGTAATTTGTTAAAGGAAGCAGTTAGCAATCCTGTGTTTTACTAACACCTGTGCGCCTAAGATTTTCATATTTTTCGCGTACTATTTTCGTGGGTGAAATTATCACTATGTTTCCCCACTGAACGCATGTAGCTTAGAAAATGTGTCTACTTAAATTTAAATTGTCTTCTAAAACGCGATATATGCGGAATGGGGTGGAGGTGGGTGAGGTGGTGTTGGTTGTGAGCCATATTTCATGTGTTTACCACAATGCTTATCGATTGTTTTCACGAAATTCCGCATGTCCACCATTAATGAACAAATTTTGGATGATGGCAAAACGTTCAAATTAGTGATAAAAATATGATCTGTGTTGATTAAATTAAATTGGATACGAGTTTTATTATCTGTTTCATTGCAATCTTTTTCATACTCAGAGAAACATTTGCTTAAAATATGCAGATATTTAGACTGAGTAATATTTGCAAATTGATAGAGATTCTATTTCCAGCGTCTATATCAAGTAGGGTTTTTTGGTGGGGGTGGGAGCGGGCGTAGGGGGGTGGGGTGTTTTGTAAAAAGATTTTATCCGTGTGTATCACAGCCTGATCGGAGTGAAATAAAAATCGGTTGACGAAAACGTGACAAATCATGCATGGAAAGCCAACAACCCCCACCCTCCTTAATATGATCAAGTTAAAAATTACAAATTAATGCTGTATTATTTCAATAACTTAGCATGATTTCCGTGCATCTGTTAATTTTAAAGCCCCTTCCATTACTCCCTACCCCTACTCTTCCTTCGCACGCGACCCGAATTGCGTTAAGAAATAGCGCAGATAAATTGCTGGTGATAAGAAAGTACATATACTTTGTTTACCTACATTGACACTGTGTGACCAGTTGAAATTTAGATGCAGTTTACTAGAGAAACGATCAATATGGCCAGTTTGTATTAAACAGAATGGCGCCACGAAGAACGGACTCCAGACATTGAGTGGCACAGAAAGCTGATATGGAGTGTTTGACCCAAAATACGAGCTGCTCGGTTTGTGACAAGATGTCTAAGAAAGAAAGGAGTAAAAAATATATGGAAACTAGGAAAATAGCTAGATTGACAGAATAATATGTGAAGCAGAGAAATTACCGAGGCCGGGCCATCATGATACTCGAATGCAATTTGAAAGAATGTACCTAAAAATAATAATAATAATAATAATAACAATAATAACAACAGCAATAACAACAACAACAAGGGTTCCGCGTAACGCTATGTCTGGCCTTTCCCGGCCTTAGTTTAATGCATTTCTGTTGGTTACAACAACTGAATTCCACTTTTTATGCTAAGTGTATGTATGTATGTATGTATGTATGCATGGATGGATGGATGTATGTATGTATGTATGTATGTATCTATGCATGTATGTATGTGTGTGTATATATATATATATATATATATATATATATATATATATATATATATATATATATGCATATATTAGGACGGTGATATGATGATATGAACAATGTTGATTCCATATTTAACGATCTTTTAAAGTACATATATGGCTACAGGGTGGAGATCTCAGTGACTTCCAGGTTATGACCAAAGGGGCAGTGGCCACGCGAGGGGGGTCAGGAGGTCAATTGCTCTCGGGCGCCACGCGAAGTGGGGTGTTGTAGGTAGCTTTTTCCTTTATTTTTCCAGCTATAAGTTTTATAGTATTTCAACCTTACCTTAGTGTAACGGGGGCTTAGATTGGGGGGGGGGGGGGGGGGAGGGGATGGAGGTTGGCAACTGACATAGAAACTGATCGCTCCAAGGAAGCCATGAAAATTGCAAACCACAATGAGCAATACTCAAGAAAAAATAACATCAAAATGTTGAACTTGCCTGAATTACAAAACGAAAATGTCAGAGCAAAGTTTGCAGAGATGGTGAAGAATGTTACAGGTCATGGCGTTGATGAGAGGGATGTTCTTGCAATACATCAGATACCTGGGAAGAATGGTGCCCCTAAACCATTAATTGTGAAATTTTGGAATGCAGAATCCAAAGTCAACATCGCCAAGAAGAAAAGGGATTTTAAGAGCAAATGTAATGTAAGAATAGTGGAAGATGTCACTCTTCAAAATATGGGAATCATAAGTAGATTTACTACCCATCCAAAAATTGAATCTGCCTGGTATTTCAATTGCAGTGTGTACACCAAAACAAAAGCCGGTAAAAGGTACAAATTTGATCTTTTTGATGACATCAATGAAACAATCAATCCCATCCCAGAAGTGAAATAATTTTCCCTATTGATTCTGGATACACTTGCAGGTATAGAACTTTTGTACTAAAATGGATGTGTATAGTTTTAATTTCAGCTATGTATATTCTAAGTTAGAAAAGTGACTTTCGTAAGCCTGTAATCGGTAAGAATGTTCGTATAATCTTGCAGCTAAATTTTGATATATGCATATAATTGTGTTTGAATCTTGAAAAGATTGAGCATATAACTTTCATGTTGGTCATATATTTTTTTTGGAATTTTTGGTGCTAGATTCTTAGGCACAGAGTTGCCAAGGTCATTTAGTATGTTTACATGATGATTTATTATTTTTTTTCAATCATTCCTTAAAGTTCGGTCATTAAACTTATTTTTAATTTGTATGGAAAATATTTGGTCACTAAATTTATATATTTTTTTTTAAAAAGGGACTAGATCATGGGTTTATTTACTAAAAGAAATATATTTGTTTTATTTTTCACTATCCTATACACATATATAGAAAGAACCAACAAATAGAGAACTCGTATGTAATGGCTTGAAATCTTTTGGTAAAGGGAGAAAATGGATGAGCGAAAAGTGTTATTTTTTAGCCGCATTTTATTGGTGTTAAAATTTAATAATTATACCAACACTCCAGTGTAGAACAGACCTCATGTATATCTATATTGGGCAACATCATATATGTATCCAGTGGTGCATGACATTGAACTACACTTATCTGTTTTTTAAGCATCTCGTGGTTGAGTGTGTGAGAGTGTACCCATGTGTATGTGAGTGTTTTTCATGATACTGGTTCTGAGATGCATATTTATATAAGCTCTGTGAAAGTTTTATTCAAAACAGAATTTAACAATGGATACCCAGATTAAAATTTTGTCAATGAACGTTAGGGGTCTACACAGTTCCAATTTCAAAAGAAGAGATATTTTCTGCTGGGTCAAACAAAAGAATGCATCCATTATATGTTTACAGGAAACACATAGTACAGTTGAGATTGAAAAGTACTGAGAGACTGAATAAGGTGTATTTTTAGCCATAAATCTAGCAATAGTGCTGGTGTTGCTATCCTGTTTAGAAATAATTTTGAATTTCTTATTCACAGAAACAGATGCTGTATCACGACAGACACATTTTCTTAGATTTATCAGTTAAAATGGAAAGAGATTTACGCTAGTGAATCTATACGGTCATAATGATGATAATGCTGAGTTTTTTTTTTAGAAGTTTGAAGAGGATATTATAAATTTGTACAATTCCTCTGTTATTATTTGTGGTGACTGGTATGTTACTCAGGATATGGAGCTTGACTTTTATAATTTCTTGCATGATAAACACTCCATGGCCCGAGCAGCAGTCCAGGACATCAAGAATCAACTTGATTTACTGGATCCATGGAGAACACTCAATCCTGACGGTAGAGTATTTACTTGGCGACAGGCAAACCCTGTGAAATAGAGTAGACTGGACTATTTTTTAATCTATGAGGACATGTTTTCAAATAGTATGGACTCCTCTATTATTCCTAGCTATAAAACAGATCATTCAGCAATAACACTAAAATTGTCTTTATCTGCATTACCTAGAGGTCCTGGGTACTGGAAATTCAATTCAAAGCTATTAAAGCAACATGAATATATTCAATTGGTATAAAAAGGTATAACCAACACAGTAGAAGAAAAATATTGTGAAGGCGATACAAAAAAAAAAAAAACACTTCAGGTGAAACTAACTTGTAATGATCTATTGTTTTTTGAAAACCTTAAAATTATTATAAGATCAGAATCAATTAGGTATTTACAAGCTAAGGCAAAACAGGAGAAACAAAATTTCAGGAAAACTGAAGCCGACATACATACCTTACATACTTTAGTGAATCGAAATAATAACCCCACTATGACGAAAGAACTGAACAAAAAACAAGCAGATTTAAAAGAAATGAGGAAAAAAGAGGTTGAAGGTTTAATGTTAAGATCAAAAGCAAGGTTGTATGAGTCTGGTGAAAAAAACTAAATATTTTCTTAATCTTGAAAAGAGAAATTACACAAACAAAGTAATAAAATAATTAATTACGGAAGATGGAACAAGGGTAACAGCTCTAAAAATATATTAAATCAACAGAAAGATTTTTATGAAAAATTATACCAAAGCAAAAACAAAAATAATTTGCAAACTCGTAACCACTTTTTTAACCATGAGAAAAAAAACTTTCAGATTTTGAAATAAGCTCGTATGAAGGTAAGTTAACTTTTGAGGAATGTGGTTTAGCCTTAAAAAATATGAAAAATGAAACTAGCCCTGGTTCCGATTAATTTACTGTTGAATTCGACAAATTCTTTTGGAAAGATCTAGGCGGTTTTCTGTTTAATTCTCTAAACACTGGATACAATATGCAACAGTTTTCAGAATTTCAGTCCCAGGGAATCATTACTTGCATTCCAAAAGAAGATAAAGACAGGAAATGTATAAAACAAATTGGAGACCAATCTCACTACTTAATGCAGGTTACTAAACTGCTTCGGCGTCTATTGCTAATAGGGTCAAGAAAGTCCTCCCGTTTATCATTAATGACAGCCAAAAGGGTTTATGAAAGGGATTTTGATTGGTGAAAATACAAGAATTTTGTATGATCTGATGCAATATCTTGAGGAAAAAAATGAATTTGGTCTTCTCCTATTGATAGACTTTGAAAAGGCTTTTGATTCGGTTGAATGGGACTTTCTGGAAAATGCTCTGACATCTTTTTACTTTGGAGAATCCGTTTGTCACTGGTTCAGAGTATTTTGCAATAAATCAAAAAGTTGTGTCATTAATAATGGACATTTATCCCCATTTTTAATTTGGAGAGAAGTTGTCGCCAGGGAGACCTTTTAGCACCATATTTATTTATAATAGGAATTGCACTTCTTGCAATAGAACTAAAAAAGAACACAAATATTACAGGCATTTTCTAAAATGAAATGGAGTTCAAATTAGGGAAGTATGTTGATGATGCTTTTCTATTATTAGATGGTTCTTATTTGTCCTGGAAGACAACCATGCAGATTTTAAAGGACTTTGTCTTGGTATCAGGTCTATACTGCAATGTTTTGAACTCAAAAGCTATTTGGATTGGAAAAAAAAAATTCTAAAGAAAAAATATGTCCAGAAATTTATATTAACTGGTCAATGTCCTTTTTTAGATTACTGGGAGCAGATTTTTCTTTGAACTTGGCGGATATGGTAGAACTTAATTATTCGACGAAGTTACAGGAAGTAAAGAAACTGCTTGGGTTGTGGAGCAGGAGAAATTTATCCCTTATTGGAAAAATGACTTTGATAAAATCCTTGATTTTGCCCAGATAAAACCCTTGATTTTGCCCAAATTCATTAATCTTTTTGTAGCTCTGCCAGGTCCTCCACCCCATTTAAAAAATAAACTGAATACATTATTTTTCTTGTTTATTTGGGGCGGTAAAATTGAGAGGGTTAAACGAGACACACTTATAGCTTCTTCTAAAGACGAGGGATGAAATATGATTCACTTGCAATCATTTGTGTGTTATATAAAACCTTCCTGGATTAGGCGTCTTTTACTAAACGAAGATGGTTTATGGCAAAACTGGTTTCTGAACAAATATTTGGAAAATCTGGAGGTACGCTGTTATCTAAATTAGGAAAACCTATATTAAAAGAAATTTCTAAATCAATTAAAAATATTTTTTGGCGTGATGTTATTTATTTTTTATCACAATGGAAAAATTAACCATCTACTGTTCATTAATACTTGTCTCAAGATATTCTTAATTTAGTTGATATAGATAATTTTAAATCATACACAAGGTGGAGAACAAACGGTGTTGTACTTATTCAACATCTTTTTCATGCACAAGGATCTCTATTAAGTTTTGATGAAATAAAACAAAAAACACAAATTAATAATTTCATACAGTACTTTGCTCTTATCTTAAAGATATCGGTGCAGTGGAAAAAGAAAATTAAAACTTTTTCGTAAGTGGAAATAGTTTTCATGTAGTTTGGGACAAAACGTCACTCCTTAGGGTAAGAGCAAAGAATACATTTATTTATAAAGACCTGATAAGAACCAAGATACAAAAGCCAAATGTAAAAAATGAAACATGGTCCAGGCAGCTAGAGTGTGCAATAGGTGCAGATGAATGGACCAACTCTTTTCTTTTGGCTAAATTTTGTACAAAAGACACAAAACTGATTAGCTTTAATTATAGATTTCTCCATAGAAATATTGCCACAAATCTATTTTGATTTTTGAGAAAGATTATTTAAGTGATAATGATAAATGTACCTTTTGTAATGAGTGAATAGAACAGACTGAGCACTTTATTCTATGACTGTTCAGTTACTGAATACTTCTGGAAACTATTTGTGGAATGGATCCAAACTTACGATCCAAATTTTAGAATGACACGAAAAGATGTCTTTATAGAAAATAACAACTTTGATGATCTTATTAACTTCCTAATTTTGCTTGCAAAATATGTTATATACAGATGACGTTGTGCATCAAAAGTCCCAAATCTCACCTATTATAAAAATTGTGTTTTATCATATAAAACGCTGGAAAAATATGTCGCCAAAGTGAATAACAGAAGTGATGAGTTTAAGAAAAAGTGGACCCGATTGTTAACTTTTGGTACATGATTTTTAAATTTTTTTTAATATTTTTAATAGCTGTTTGTTACATTTTATTTACTTTCATTTGGGGGTGGGCAAAGAAAACAATATTACTTTCAAAACAAAAAAAAAAAAAAAAAAAGAAATAAAGAAAGAACAACAACAAGAAACAAACAGGCAATTTAAAACACCTTGGGGTTTTGTATGCAAGTGTGTTTTTGTGTACAATAATTGTGAATGTATGTGTCTGTGTGTGCACGCGTGTGTGTGTTGTATCTAAGTAAGGGAACACATGTAAAGATCAGGATGCAAAATAATTTAAGGCAATGCCCCATACAACAGATCAGGTGCTGATGTAGGGGAATATGTAAAATCCTGACAACTTATGTTCAATAAATACATTTTTTTTAAAAATCGGACAGGAAAGGCATTTATTTAAATAAATATTCCTGAATAATATTTACTCAAAAAAAAAAAACTTCTTTGTGGCAAAATAGGGGCGACACTAAAGAACATTGCCCCCGGGCGCCTCGAACCCTTGCGTCGCCACTGCCCAGGGGCAGGACCCTTGGGACGGGGGGGGGGGGGTAACGACATACACAGGAACCTATGCTGACTACATATATGTGCGTGTGTGTTTGTGTGTGTGTGTGTGACAGATATTAATAGTTCTAAATAAAAACAATTCTCACTGTCACTCGTATATGTATGTATACAACATACCATATATCTAAATATGGTGTGACTATTTTTGGATACACAAGATAATTCAGTACGTGGGCCATATGCACGGGTTGCTCATATGCACAGTAAGCACCTGAAGTGAGTGAGTAGTATAACTAAAGTCCTGACTCTTTTAAAAGATGTCTGAAGATGCTTTTGTAGATACCTATTAAAATCCACCTGGCAGGTTAGTGTGGTGTTTTATTTTGTATGTATCAGTATGTATTCTGTGAAATTCATTTATTTCAGAATCATGTACAGCCATTTAACTTTCAATTATGCAATGTGTTTTTGTTAATATTGTTCTAGCCTAATTTCATTCCATATCTGATTATTTGTTAGTAGATATGTATTGTCAGGTTATATCTAAGTTCCAATAAGGTAAAAGAGAAACTACATGATTTATGTAACTTGTATCTAATTCACGTTAGGCTAGCCTAGAACATATTCAATTTGTAATTTCAGGTCTGCCTCTTTCTCTGATTCCGCTTTAAAATAAATGACATGGACCCATACCGATCGTAGTCGTAATTTGTTTTCCTGATTATGGAAGAAATTGAACCCCGATATATATATATATATATATATATATATATATATATATATATATATATATATATATATATATATATATATATATATATATATATATATACTTTAACAGTGGATCTATAAACAGTTTCTATTATGACCCAGGGTAAGTCCCTATAGGGCAGGGAGAAACCCCCGGGGACAAAATGCTGGTTGCGTTAAAATGCGTAAAAAGAAACTGAATATATACATATAGGGTGGGGATCTCAATGGTTTCCATGTTATGGGCCAGGGGCAGAGCCAAAGAGGGTAAAGGCAGATACAGGGGCATAACCCAGGGACAACGTTGATTTAAAAAAAACGTTAACTGTGTACTTGTGCAATATTCCTAAGATAAATATAAATACAAAGATCGATACATGTATCGTATCAGATGTACCTTGAATTCTATGAACATTGGGGGTGACCTTTGACCTCACCCCCGAAAAAGGCGAGACAATAATAATAATTATTACATAATTCTCGTGAGAAATTATATTTCTTTGGGTGACGCAACGTCACGTGATTTGTGATTTGTGATATTTCTTTATATTGCACGGTCGTCCTGTCATTGACTTTACGGGATGTTATTAGGTTACTTTATTAGCGCCATGCAGTTGAAATGTGCTCGTGCTGCGATCGGTATGATCTGTGCTTTTTTTTTTTTTTTCTAGACATCTCTAAGTTCTCTGGAGAGTTCACTGTACTTGTTTTGTTACTTCCAATAATTTTTTGCGTTCGACATGAGACTCCCCTGATGCAAGCGATAACAGTCTATGATATAAGTCAGGATTTTTTGGCGGTTGTTTTGTGCAGTTTGGTATTGTCGGCTTTTGGACAACACGCTATTACAACAACACGACAAAAAACATACAAAGGAAGAAAGAAAGGACAAAACGACAGAATAAGAAAACGAATCAACGCCACGATACCGCTAGAAATATGACGCGTCAAAGGGACAAATCAATGAGACGAAAGGACAAAATGATTCCGTAGTATTTTCGTTGTATCAGTATAAATTTATCGTCATATCGCATACTGCTTTTCGTGTTATCGCATTGTCTTTTTTGTCGTGTTATCGTTATAGCCTTATTTTCATTTTGACGTGGCGATAAAACGATAAAACGACACCAAAACTACATGATAACACGGCACAAATTTCCTGACAAAACGACACACGACATAAGAACTGCGACAAATATACCTCGATAAAACGACAACAAACAAACAAACAATAAATAAATAAATAAATAAGACGTCAGCGCGATATAGTCATTGCTCATATTGTCTTTTATAGTGATATATTTTGTCGTGTCGTCCTTATGTCGATTGTCGTTCGATCGTTTTGTTACGGCAAAATGGTAATACTAGGAGCACAAAACAGACACCATACGTTCCTCTCTTTCTTGACCTCTTATGTCTGGCATCTTGTGCTGCGGCTTCTGGTATGTCTAAATGTTGAAGACCCACATGAGTTTTACCTTGCTGTCTTTAGCCACTTATGTTTGTGATTGTTGTTGATGGTTGCCAGTAGCAGGAACAACACGATATAGAATTAGATTTTAGATTTGTATCAAGAATTGAAATATATCCAGAGCGGGCGCGATTTAATCTTGGTAAATGGTTTCAATATATATGGTATTATATCGAAGTTGCATACCTCTATAGGCCCGAACTTGGAGTGCGATAAGATTTGCCTGTTGGGTTCATTGACAGGTACAGCTGTCGATATGAGACGTTCAGACTGAAATTAATGACATACCGACATGTTTCCTTTGCTACCAACTCAGTCACACCTACACAGTAATAGTACTATAGTGTCATAGTGGTGTGGTTTAGCTCTATATAGCAACAGAATTTACGTGCATTTATGTATCCATCAACATAAATGTGCAATAAGAACAAGGTGTCAATTTTTTCCTATATCTGGTATTAACTAAAAAGTATGCAGCTCTCGTCCTTTCGTTGACAAAGCGTCCAAACAATTTTATCTGTTCATTATGTGTGTACTGCTCCTGGTTGTTCCACTACCTTACAGTTTCAGGTCGTTTTAGCAGAACACCGTCATGTTCGGGTACTATCTGAATGTAAATCATTTGTCCCTTTGCAAAATATGTTTGAAATAATGTATAAATGATCAAGATTTTCCTACCAATTTTACTGAACAGACAAAGTCGGCCGATTGGGGTTAGGTCTTGAGCATTGGATTTACGTGTGTGTGTGTGTATATATATATATATATATATATATATATATATATATATATATATATATATATATATATATATATATATATTGATATGCATCTGTAATCTATGTGACAAGGGACGAACAGAATTTCCGAAGTCAAATTTAATGCTCATAAATGCATAAAATCTGTACCTACCATACATAATGAGTGTATGCCCACGTATCTGCTTGTGTATCTTTCTATCTGTACTTGTGAATTAATAAAAACGTATTAATTGCGGAGATAGCGTTTCCGGTAATTCCATTCAACAAATGAAAGACAAAAGTATCCAAGAATAACCAACTGATACAAAATACCGGTCACTCCTAACCATGAAAGTGGAGGGTGGCGCTTTTGAGGCTTGAGCCTCGTACGTTTCTTTTTTTTATTTTTCTTTTATATTTGTTTCCGATTCATTTGAAGCCTTTTCTTGTTGCAAAACATTCCTTTGAAAGATATCGAGAACCACCAGCCATTGTCGTTCTGGATCCATGCCTGATTGATTGATTGATTTATTGATTGATTGACTAATTGATTGGTGTTTAACACATTAAAAGATAAAATATTATATCGTGCAGAGGCAGTTGTCGTAAAGTGCATTGCCCTAAGCCACACAAAGGCTTTAGGCGGGATTTGAATCGACACCCTTCTCGTCGCGAACCCGGCACGCTAACCACTGAGCTCGTGGCCCACTGTAGCTGAATTTCATTGCGTCTAAATTACTATATTTTGTTTGCGGAAAGAAATTTGTCATAAACATCATAGAAAAATTCACTCCTATACTTCTCTGAAGTTAATTTTTAACGTTTCATTTATTACAAAGTTAGATGCTTTTTACCTGCCACGAACAGCTTCTCTTCCCATTTTTTCAAAAAGGTCTACGGAAAAACATTAATACACCGGCTGCCGAAGTCTACAAATACCATTTCTTAACCAACCCCTCTAACCACTCTGCCGTCGGCAAGAACCCCTCGCAGAGTGAACTTTATGTTCTGTTAAAATAAATATATGTTGAAAATGATAAACTTGTTTTAACCTGACGAAAGATAAAACCCAACAAATAGTTTTACCTAATGGAAACAAGGTCCGAGTCCGTATGTAAAAGGCATTGATAATGTACTTCGATAACCTTGTGTGTGTTTTGATACTCGTGACCAGAAATATGATTCGGCCTAAATCACCAATCAGATGGTTTCATGACCTTGGTACAGTTGAATTCCAAAAAGGATACCTTATCGTTTCCATCATAACTAACGCCACTAACACACCAGAACAACAGTTTAAGGTGAAAAGAATACCTGGTCACAGCATTATAACACACCCTTAACTGTTATCTGGACAGTGAATGTAAAAAAAAATAATGTATCGCCACAGATTATTGCGTGTCTTAAGCCTCTTTAAACAAACACTCTACTACCTCTGAGATAAAACAGTAAAAGTGATGTACATAAATTCGGCTAAAATCTTAAACATAATTTTAAATATTTTTATTTTGAACTTTCGACTTTACTTCTTTATCCCGTCAGGAAATAAAGTGAAATACGAGCATACATTGAAAAGTTGCTGATACATATCGTAAAAAAATATTCAAATATGAGTACTACAGATGAGCAAACTGCAGACATTTTATGTCACATGTATGCTGCATTTACGGAATGCGTACACATTTATTTACGCGAAAATCGGTTGGTTATGAATGTATTAAAGAAAAAGATTTAAAATAATTTGCATCACATCGAGGCAAAACATTTGTTAAATTTGAATATTGTATCCAAAATCTTAGCATAATTTTGTTTATCTGTTTATTCATTCCTTTCGAGCTGAATTTCAAAATGGGCGTTGGCTATGAATTAAACTTATTGTGACCTTTACAGAAGATGTAGTGAAGGTAATAAACCTCAGTCTTTTACAGCCCTTTATACTATATCAAGTATGTTGACTCAGAACTCGACCTAAAGGGATATTACCAATTTTGTGTGTTAGTGAGGATACATAAAAATGCGATAAGGAGACCTTGTTGTGTTGCAGTAAACTCAGTGACAGTTTTGTTGTAGCAACAACTAACATAATGGTGTGCTATATAAGAATTCGGATGTTATATCAACCATACAGTCGGGAACAATTCTTACGGAAAGTTAGCCTGTCAATCAGGAATAACAAATCAGGTAATTAAACAGTAACAATATTTTTAAAAATTCCAGTGAATGAAGATACTAAAAAGCAAGACATTTTCACGATCATAAAAGTTTCGCAAGCTTAGCAAAACGACAAAATACGCGGATTTTGTATTCGCGAAAATTGCAGTATGGCTAATATAATATGAGTACTATAGATGAGTGAACTGCAAACATTTTATATCACATGTATGCTGCATTTACGGAATGCGTACACATTTATTTACGCGAAAATGTATTGAGTTACGGTATCTGCGTATCCTAGCGTACTAATTCAAATCAAACAGATTTGGTGTAAAATAAACTAGTATCTCATTTCTTGCAAGCTTTTTGTTGGAAAGTTTACAATCAAATTCCTGAAAATTTAAACAAAATAAAAAAATGGGTTATTAATACTTTTAAATATAGTGCCATATTGAAGCTATGTATAACTATGATGATGTACTTTTTGGAAACAAACTTGGATAAAAACATACATAACCAGACGCAATATTGCAGTAATAACTTGTTTCTACAATAACCTTTGTTCTGATACTACTGCTAATACTATATTATTATTATTATTATTATTATTATTATTATTATTATTATTATTTTTAAGGGCTCAGCAAGTTCGCTTCGAAATGGGAGTCGTTGATGGTTTCAAGTCCGCCGGCCTCCTTGCAAAGATATCGTTTCTGTTGCTAGTGGTTGCAGCCTTGTTCGCCAGCATCGCTTTCACGTGCACCGGATGGGCTGAAAATAATGTGGGCACTCACTACGGGTTATGGCGTATATGTAGTGATAATGTATATGCACCAGGTTGTACTGAATTGGATGGATGGGCAAATGGTATGGGCGATTATATTCCTAGTTATTCTATAGTTATATTTAAGTATGCAGCTTTATCGGTTTAATTATGTTTTAATGAGGAACGTAGCAGACAAGCTTAAACACTGAATACTATGCATTAGCTTTATGCATTCATAACATATTCTATTAAATAAATCTGAAATTTAAGTGAAAGAAAAAAAGGGATGTCTTCAATAATGTGACAAAGCTAATTCAGTGTTCCTTAAACGTACGGACTCGTCACAAAAGGACAGATGTATTATATCATTCAAGCAGAAAGCAGTTGAAACCATGTTAAAGTCTTTGCGAGTTGCTGAGGTAAACAATAACTCATTCTACATATAAATTAAGTTCTATCATGACCAATGACTGACCAGGTCAGTAATGGTGCCGGAGCATAGAAAACAACAAAAGTAACTTCTTTTTATTTTTCCGATAGATGGAAAATAATCAGTAATCTCATACACTGTGTAGAGTATAGCATAAACCTTGCTTGGAGATAATCTTTGTTTACTTAAGTGTGGGAATGTTACTTTATGCTCAGCCTTTTTGTTTTGAAGCCAAAATTATTGCAAATTTTCCAGCAACGATTGAAACAAATCATTATTGTCTCATACGCCATCATATAGTTTCAGAACAAAAGTTAAATGGCATGTCCACTTCTTTTGATTTCAAGCGATTGTGAGCAAAATAATTATAGACATGATTCTTGAGGGTAATTTCTTTTTACAGCACCTGCAACATTGTAAATTTGCTAAAGATAAAGGATGAAAGTGTAATAGTTCTATGTATTGATATTTGATTAAAGGTTTAATGTTGGAGGTGAGATGTATCAATGACTATGGAATCTTGACTCTAGACCAATTTTACAGTTAATTGTAAAAATGACCATGCCCCGAAATTCACTCACATTTCCTTCATTTCTCTCACAGGTTTAAATATTATTAGCAAAAATCTAGGTCAGTAAAGATGCTATTCATACAAATTCATTCTTTAAGTCCAATGTTTGTTTTTGATTGGACTTCAAGATGTGTTGGTCAAATTGGAGTCTGAAAGTTCTATAGAACATACCTGAGTCCCATTTCATGTTTGGTGTCAAATAGAATATATGTGTTTCATATATTTTTACTTACGGCTTGATCCTTAAGGAAAAGACAGGAATATAGTTAAAAGGTGACAAAACTGGTAGCTATGAAATAACTTTCCTTTATCTGTGGCTTTGCTTTTTTCTGTGTCTGTAGTAAAATGAAGGCGTAATTATGAAGTCTGGTTGAATTTTGTTCCATTGTGTTTTGTTTCAGAGTATAATTCATCTAACCAAAAGTCGGTCTAAGTGGCATTGACCGTCGTGTGATGTCACAGGTCACAAATGTAAGGTCCAAACACAAGGACGTACTACCTATGCCCATAAAAATGTGACAGTTTTTTGGTTTCTGTTGAGGTGATTAGAATACACTTCTACAAAAACATTATAACTTTTCTTGTTCTGGTCAAGACCAATTTTTAAAATTTTGGTATATTTTTAAATATTTAATTTATGAAATATAACAAAAAAGTTAAAATTATTACCCAAAATCATCACTCAGGTTGGTCGTTGTGATGCTTTTTAATCCCTTATTAAATGAAGCTCGACAAAGAACAGCTCTTGGTTTCAAATAAGGTGAAATATGAAATGTTTTAAGATCCATGGGCCATGTCCGGAAATATAAAGTTGCATATATATTAGTTACAAATAATATTGACATACACTTTGTTAAAAATGAGTGTCAAAAACGAATTTTCATGTTAATACCTAATACAAAGTTGGATAGATAATAAGTTCGATAACATTGGCATATATTTTGTTAAAAATGATTGTTTAAAGTTAATGTTCATGTCAATATCTACTTGTCTAAAATTATTGAAGCTGTTGAGAATTGTGAATTTTAGAATTTAATGCCTTCCGAGCAAAATAAATATTACGCACCTCACAACCGACAAGGCCAGGAATCCCCATTTATGGCTTATAATAGTTTTATGTGTAATCTTGAGTGGACAAATCAAGTTCTTTACCACAGAAAAATGTCAAGAAATATCTGAGTCAATAATTCTTGCCAAGACAGAATAAGCATCACTTTTATTATGGTGCCAGAGTGTACTAAAATCACAATGGGTCCCATAGTGATTTTCTCAAACTCAGATTGGAAGCACAGATCTATCCGCATGTGTCCTATTCAGACGGTATCATATCCCAAGAGTGGACAAAACACATTGCAGTAATAAGTATTCAATGGAATGTTCTTTACATCCATATGAAAATTCAAATAAATGCAAAACTGTTACAAACTCGTGTGACTGGCAGGTGCATTTCTAAGAAAGAAATCTTGTAAAATCCTTATGCTGCCCACCTA
Source organism: Margaritifera margaritifera (assembly GCA_029931535.1). NCBI lineage: Eukaryota > Metazoa > Mollusca > Bivalvia > Unionida > Margaritiferidae > Margaritifera > Margaritifera margaritifera. Next base: position 1,537,895 of record JAQPZY010001608.1, on the reverse strand, counting down.
ATAAAAGAAAAAGCTACCTTTGTTCAGCATTACGTTATTGAAATATGCACTCAATTTATTTACTTAGTATATATACATAAGTAATAGAACTACATATGGAAGCATTTAGGATGCTTAATTAGCATACACATGTGTCCACTATGGTTTTTTCCAAGTTATTACAATACTATTTAAATATTTCCTTCTTTATTCTATATATGTAACGAAATCCAGTGCAACTACACCTTATACCATCATGTTTTGGATAAGCACTCGCATTAACAAAGCAACATAGGTTAGAATCACTTTCTGGAAATAGCTGCATTTGAATGAAATAACTGGAACTTTTAGTGCAAATGATCACTCCAGGACGAAACGAATCACACCTGTTCGCTTTTTCATCCTACGTAAAAGCCAATGAGCTGAATCCAGTAAACATTTTATTGTCTGTTTAGGCTCCAATGCTTTTTTCTTTTGAATAGAAGTAACACTGTTCACTGATCAGCAGGTCTGCACGACAAATAAGATAAAACATATTAATGATTTTGTTAGGGACTACAGAAAGATGCAATAACAGCTGATTGGTTCAATTAGTGTAGTGATAACTATTGTAGATACTGGCGTACAAGCTGGATTCAACTGCAGATGGTACAGACCCAGATCTACAGTCGCATAATGCGCCGGCAGATCTGGGTCTATGTACTTTGTTATGACTAATCAGTAGAACAAACAACATAGACCCTGATCTGCGGGCGCATTATGTGACGGCAGATCAGGGTCTATGTTGTTTGCAGTTGAACCTGACCTATACACGAGTACATATGGTAAGTTGAAATCCATACGGCTAACACGACTACAAAATGACTGTTAGTAGCCATATTAAACTGATTGGAGATTTTCTAACCTTTGTAATGAATATAGTTTAGTTACAAAATATTTCCAGTGCTGTCTCCCTAACGTATGTAAAACAAGCTGATCATTAGGGTTAGTAACGAATTGCAATCGCATAATATAGAATCCCATATCATAGTTACTGTATCTTTTCCAAACTAAAAGATTGACGTTGGAATCTTCATTTAAACGTTTAAAGTAAACACGAGACACTTAAACACAACACTCAACTTTAGGACTTTGAACTAGTGAATTGTTTGAAGAACGGTTTATATAATTATGCAGCTGTTCACATCTTTGTTTGTATATGTATACATAAGTCTAAAAACTTTACACTCGATTTTCCATTTCTGTATCTCTGAAACACTTATATATTCTCCTTTATGATACGTACAGTGATGCCTTAAAACTAGAATCAAGTTCTATATAAGCGTGATATAAAAAGATCCTCAAAACAATATTGACTTTGTATACAAATCAAGCTGTCTTCACGCGAATCCACATAAATGCTACTTCAATGAAACCTGATTAGGTGAAAAAGCTAGAGAGAGAGAGAGAGAGAGAGAGAGAGAGAGAGAGAGAGAGGGGGGGGGGAGGGGCGGCAAAACTAAAGGAAGCATTAAGATGAAGTTTAAAAAGCGTATGATTATTCCTGGTTGTTGCAAAATTGGAAGTTCAAGATACTAATATTATCGCACTCATGGGATTTCTTATTATGTCCTTTCTCTTCTTCCTCCTCGTCGTAATCCTTCTTCTATTTCTTTGAGTATTTTGTCATTGTAGTCCTTCTATTATTCCCTTTAATTCTTTTATTATTACTGGCTGAAGTCCAGCGCAGCTTATTATCATATAGAAACTAACTTCCCCGAATGGTATCACATGTGACCTACTCTGTATAAGTGGCGGCGCGAGGGTTCTAGGCGCCCGTGGGCAATGTTTTTTAGTGGCGCCCCTACTTTGCCACAGAGAACAGTTTTTATGTTAGTTGCCAACCTCCAAAACCCTCCCCCCACCCCACCATCTACGCCCCGGAAACAGCTACAAAAAAGGCTTCCGACGGCGCCCACCCCCACCCCCGGTTCCCCGGGGCAATTGCTCCCTCCCCCCCACCCCACCCCCATCGCGCCGTCACTGCTCTGTATTGCATATTTTTGTTGTTGATATTTTGAGAATTGTGATATTTACCTCTGCATTTTCCGACTTCTTATGTTATACATGTGCATCCTTAGCGGAGTACTACAATAATCTTATTAGAAGTGAACACATTCCGCTGTTAATCGTCGGTAACGATAATAGGATACTGGTTACGATGTATTATTAGCTGATCCAGTATAGTGCATAGTTCATTGGTTGGTTACCGCTCGTTTGTGATGTACGTACCGGTATCCATTTAATAGATAATGTTGTTATTGATGGTGTTTTGATTTATTATTATTATTATTATTATTATTATTATTATTATTATTGCAGACTGGTGGGCCGCTACGCAAGCCTTGGTTAGTTTCGGGTTTTTCGGAATATGGGTGGCGCTTATTCTTGTGAGCCTTGTCATGTTTTCACAAAGTTTCAAGGGAAACAAGGAGATGGCGATAGCTGCGGCCATTGTGTGTATAGTTACAGGTATCAAGTGCTACACATTTGGTTTTTTTCTCACATCTGATGCAAATTACTTCGGTTGATGTATGTATATATCTAATTCGGTTATTTTCTCTTATGTGATTAAAATTGCTTCGGTTATGTATGTATGTATGTATGTATGTATGTATGTATGTATGTATGTATCTATGTATCTATGTATGTATGTGTGTGCATGTATGTATGTATGTATGTACGTATGTACGTATGTATGTTTGTATGTATGTATGTATGTATGTATGTATGTATGTATGTATGTATGTATGTATGTATGTATGTATGTATGTATGTATGTATGTATGTATGTATGTATGTATGTATGTATGTATGTTTGTATATATCATGTACTGACCAACCGACCTATCTGTCAAACAATCTATCTATCTATCTGTTTGTTGCTTTTTATTGTTCTTTTATTTATTTCATTCCTTTATTCGTGCAGGTGTCCTGTATTTGATTGGCGTGATAGTGTTTGGTGCCGAGTTTGACAAGTACTATATAAAGAGGAATGTTTTAATATGGCCGAACCACTCTCTATCCTACTGCTTTGGACTGTCCATAGTCGCTCTTGTTTTTGAAATTGTGGCTGGAGTGCTGATGATTGTAGACGGCAAAGGAGGAGGTGGTGGAACAAAACCCTCTGCCTAGACGAATGAAAATTGAAATATTCAGACTTTACATTTCACACAAAAAGGCTGTTAATTGATGTTGCTTCTATCGTATGCCAACAACTGCAAGCTGTAGCGTACTAACGGGGTGGGGGTGGGGGGCTGACGGGGCGGTTGTGGCGTCTTGGGGCGCCAAAACATCTGATACAAATTCGAGCCTCGTATTCTGGCTCTTTGGGCCATCATCGTCGCTCCGGACGCCATTTACCCTTAATACGCCACTGACTGCAAGCTCTGTAAATGTAGTACTTTGTTTCATTAAGGCCAGTTTTATAAAATGAAAGTAAGAGACAAAGAATATACTATATGCATATTTATGAACATGTTGTTTCATAGTCGCTTGTTCTGAAAAAAAAAAACCCGGAAGAATACTGTGTCATTTAAAACTATTAAAAGAGCTCACGTTTATGAATAAAGAACTGTATGCTAAAAGCAAAATACATTTGAGAATGAAATAAATTTGAGAATGGGATCAGATTATAACATATCATGTCCTAAAAAGCATCAGAATGTATACTGTTAGAGGGCCAGATAATACAGGGTTGAATTGCCAGAAGTGTTCCGGAACCAGCAGTTTAAGAAAGTTAAATGCATAATAGACTGCACAATGATATTCACTGAAAATGAGATCCGATTGAATGAGAGAATGGGCACTGACGTACTCGAACTACAAGAGACACAATACCGTCAATGTTTCAGTTGGTATCAGTCTATCTGGGAGTGTAACATTTTGATTGAAATGCTGATAAGGTAGAGAAAGGGTCAACAAAATCTCTTTAAAATCTGGATTACTTGGAAAGCTTTTGCCTGGGGATGCTATGATGGCTGACTGTGAGTTCAGTATGACAGAGGTGAAACTCATTGTACCTGGTTACACTAGAGGAAAGCGTGAGTTATATATCACGGAGGTTGAAAAAATCCGAACCGATGTGTAGAGCAAGAATACACATAGAACTAGCATTTGAAAGAATTAAAGCTTTGCGCATGATGAAGAATACGACACCAATATCTCTGGTGAAGAAGAAGGGCATAGGGGTATAAACCTGTGAGAAGTTGACATTGATAGGTGCCATAGTAAATTTAAATTGACTATTACTCTAATTGTGACCGAGTTCTAGAGTTCACATTGAAGTTAATGAATGGTTTATAATGGCTGACAAATATACAGTGGGATAATGTAGGATTATATAGCATGATTCTTAATCAGTATAACTTCCTTTATTTATACACAACTTGCAGGTTTCAACTGATTGGAATTTTTATATTTCTCCAAAGTACTTTTCAAGTGTAACCTACCTACTTTATTTCCAACAGACTGAAGTTCTTAGAAGAAACTTCATTAGAAGAAACTACATTTACTTGCCAGGTCTGCATTAATAAAACGTTTTTCCCTTTGTTGGAAACGGTGTCTTTATACGAGTGATACATTGTATATTCAATCCTGTAATGTATATGGAATTTTCACATGATCATGATATAGCCTGATAAGCCTAATAATTTCCTTGAAAAAAGTAAATAAATATTGAATGACCTCCATTTTTTCTTGGATATACAAAGGTGCCTTTCTTTCATTCTTTGAATACATACACACGTGTTCGTTCTCTCTCTCTCTCTCTCTCTCTCTCTCTCTCTCTCTCTCTCTCTCTCTCACATGCATGCATGTACATACACACACATATCTTGTATTTTGCAAATGTTAGGCTAAGAACTGAAGAATGTGGATAAAAATAAGATTCAAACTAAATGTTTTCTCCGGGAGGCGCGATTGCGCCAATCTCCCCTAAATTTAGTGAATCCCGCCCCCTCCCGACTTAAAAATGAGCGAGTGTTTATGCACTTTGAATGAGAATCAAAGTATACTGCAATTTAGAGACCTGAGGGCCAATGCTGGTGCATAAATAGCTTGAAAGTATGAAAGGGTAAATATGATGATAGGGTGGGGCTCTCAATCGTTTCCAAGTTATGACACGGCACCGAGTTCCAGAGTGTAAGGACACACGCTGCGGCATAACCCAATGGCACTGTTGGTTAAGAAAAAAGTTAACTGCCTACGTATGCAATATTCCTAAGTAAACACCTGAGATAGATCCATGCTTCGTAGCAAATGTGTCTTTAATTCAATCAAGATATGTAGAAATTAAGAGGTGAACATTGACTTCCCTTAGCCCTCCCACAGTAGGATGGGATTCACTTTGATTCACTTTAATAAAATAAAGCAACCCCACTCCATATACATTAAGTGTATAAAGTTTCATCAAATTCCTACAAGTAGTTCTGGAGTTATGGGCTGGCAAAAAAGCTTTAACATGGAGTTGTCGCCGCCGTCCCACAGGACGGATGACATCATACTTGCTATGTCCTGCATTTTTCTCTGAAAAAGACGAGACAACAATAAATACAAGAATAGTAATAATAATAATAATAATAATAATAATAATAATAATAATAATAATAATAATAATAATAACAATACTACCTAGTATTGTTGTTGTTGTTGTTGCTGTTCTTCTTCTTCTTGTTCTTGTTCTTGTTCTTCTTATTATTATTATTATCCTGTTTCCCATCTTCCCTATGATATTTTAGGCTGGTCTAGATCTCATCTAGAGATAGGCCGCTTCCTGTGACCTTAAATTTCAAAGACTTTGAGTAGTATCTTGTTGTGTCAAGGAGCTCGGCTTCTCGAGTATTACTACACTAATTAAGTTCCTTGTATATTTTCTTCATTAGTTATAAGTTCAAATGCACCAAGACTATCGAAAATATGTTAGACCCTTGCCTGGATGCAACATATAAAACATCAGCAAGGGATATATGGCATTTTCTAAAAATTAGTTGCATTTGAATGAAACGACTAGAACTTATAGTGCAAGTGACTTTTCTGGAACCGGCTGATCACACCTGTTTTGTCATCCTACTCAAAACCAAGAGGTTGTACACAAAAAACATTTCATTTTCTGTTTAGACCTCAATGCTGCTTTGTATGTAATGCAAATAACATTATTCATAATTCATTGGTTAGCAAATCTGCACCCCACCCCCCATAAAAAACGAATAATTTTCTTAGGGACTACAACAGCCCATGGGCCAAGTTAATATAGTGATACCCCTTCTGAAGTAGGTGTGGTTTCAGTGCAATTTCAAGTTTTCTCGGTCTGTCTGAGTTTGTGGAATATTACGTACTACGATCACTGTCACTTTTTTTCTAGACCTCTCCAAGTTCTCTAGATAGGCCACTGTACTTTTTTCCTTTTTCTTGTTTTTTGGGTTCGACGTGAGATTCCCCTGATAATGTTGGATCTATGATATAGAGTCAGGTTCCTACGGTGATTGCTTTGTGGAATCTTTTATTGTCGGTTTTTTGCTCGGTCAAAACAACAACAAGCTACAACTACAGCACGACAAAAAGAAAAAGTAGAAAGAAGAAAAATGATGGGACGATAACATAAAAGTACAACGTTAGAACACAAAATGACGCGTAAAAACGTCAAAAATAATGCGACAAAAGGACAAAATGATTCTGCCATACTTTTGTCTTATCAAGATAAATTTGTCGTCATGTCCCATATTGGTTCTCTTGCTATCGTATTGTCTTGCTGTTGTTCTGTCGTTTCCATGCGCAAGGTTTGTCGTGTTGTCGTCTTTTTACTCTGTCTTTTGTCTTTTTTTACTATATATATATATATATATATATATATATATATATATATATATATATATATATATATATTTGTATTTTAGTTTAGCTTGTTCTCGTTTTTTATGCGGAGACTAAACGCCAAAACGATGAAAAGAAAATACGATCACATGACAAAAATAGCTTGACAAAACAACAACACGATATAAGAACAAAGCGACCAATATACCTTGATAAAATGACAAACAAAAAAGGGATAATACGACAACATCATTCCTCATATTAACGTTTTGTCTAGCTCAGTTTTTCGTTTTATCACGATATATTTGCCGTGTCGTCGTTATGTCGTATTGTCGCTTCGTCGCACTAGTTTTGTTGTGTTATGGTTTTGTCGTTACATCGTTTTGTCGCTGCGATAAAATGACAATGCTAGGGCACAAAAGAGTCACCATAGGTTCCTCTCTTTGTCGACCATTACTATGTTTGACCTCCAGCGCTGAATCCTCTGGTCAGTCTCAATGTTGAAGTTACTCAGGATGTCACTTTGCTGTTTTTAGCCACTTGTGGTTAAGACTATTGTTGTTGATTGTCATCTGCTGTGACAGCATTATATATAATTACCGTATATACTCGCGTATAATCCGTTACCAACTGCAAACTGCATCGACACAGATCTGACGGCGCATTATGCGCCGTCAGATCTGGGTCTTTGCTGTTTGTAAGGACTAATCAGTAGAACAAACAACGTAGACCCTGATCTGCCTGGCGTTTATACGCGAGTATATACGGTAGTTTTTAGATCTGAATCAAGATTTGAAATATATTTAGAGCTTGGTAAATGGTTCCATTTTGTATGGTATCCATACACTTCCCGAATATCAAAGTTGCATACCTCTAGACGTCCAAACTTTAAATGCGATTAGATTTGTCTGTTTGATTCATTGACAGGTACATCTGTTTGCATGAGACGTTATTCCTAAAATTATTGACATACCGACATGCTTTCTTTGCTACCAAGTGAGTCACACCTAGTAACTGCATAGTGTCATACTAAGTGGTGCATTTAGTTCTATGTATCAACAGCTTACGCGGATAAAGTACGCATCAACATAAATATGCCATAAGGACAATATGTCAATTTATCCTATTTCTGCTTTAATCACGCCCATATTTGTTTTTTTTATTTTTATAAAAGAATAACTCTTTGTTTTTTCTTGGTTCAACTTTAAGCTCTTGCTGACTTAGCTCTGTATATAGTTTTTTTCTATTTAGCTCTGTATATAGTTTTTCTATTTAGCTCTGTATATAGTTTTTTTCTATTTAGCTCTGTATATAGTTTTTTCTATTTAGCTCTGTATATAGTTTTTTTTCTATTTAGCTCTGTATATATATTTTTTTCTATTTAGCTCTGTATATAGTTTTTTTCTATTTCGCTCTGTATATATTTTTTTTCTATTTAGCTCTGTATATAGTTTTTTCTATTTAGCTCTGTATATAGTTTTTTTCTATTATACTCTTCGTAATTATCTATCCAACGCACCTGTGAGCTTCCTCCTGTATTCCTATTGTGTTGAGTATATAGGCGCTGCATACAATGTTTAAATTACATTTTTTTTATTTAGAAATGTCGTAGCAGTTTTGTTAAAATGTGCACCTGATGCTTTATTGGTGATGCCTTTATACCTTTAGTGACTTTGACTGTGGCATCCTTGTTTGTAGCTAGGTTTGGAATTTACTCATCAAAGCACGTAGTCGTTCTAACAAATGTTGAATGGCATTGGTAGTTCACAACTTTCTACAGCGGATTTGCAGGCCATATCGGATGATGGCGACAGCGCATGAGGCGGATATTGTTCTTTTAAATTTACTAAAAGGCAGGCGAAAACGCAACAATAGGCCACTTTGGTAACATATTCTTTGTCTGTCTTTTCGTTGGTTATTGAAAAACCGCGTCGTATGCTGGATGTACGCTGGGAATAGGCCTCGAGTCAGAAAGCTGTCGTTCTGATGGTTCTGTCGTTTTTGTCGTTTTGACATACAAAGCACGACTTTTGATGAATTCCCAGAGAGATTTATTTATGATCTCCTCGCGGGAATGGGCTCTTTCCCGAGCTATGAGCTCGTGTTTTTCCACTTCGTGGGTTACAACAGAAGTGTAGGCCTTGTCAATGCAGCACTTATTTCATTCTTCATGGTTGTGTATCTGTCGAGTTCATCTATGATAACCTTGAACTCTTCTTCAGAAATGGCGTTGTCGCGTAGCGCCTTAAATATGTGGTCTGCGATTGTATTGACCTTTGATCCTGCCAAGACACTGACTTCGTTGTGCTTTTTCGCTTTTATGGATAATCGCCATCTGACAAAAAAAACGGCTATCGAAAGCAGGTATAACTAGCGGATCCGCAAGAATTGTTGACAGCAGAACAACTCCGCCACACCAGTGCCCAGACACACAGTCGCCAGTGTGGTGTCAACTCTATCCACCACGTTTATTGCGCGCTTGTACTTTTTGTACAGAGCACGCCGCTGTTCAGCCTCTGGTCGTAGGGAGGTTTAAACCTCGCTGATATTTTTTAGGCGAAAGTCATGAGGTTCTTGGAGTTTTGTATATAGCTACATTATAATTCCTCTGTAAGCAGCGTGATATGAATGTTTAATTGATCTGGAGCAGTGGAGGGGGTACCTCCCCTGCGGACACGCACTTCTAACGTGTCGCCATGGCTTACTAGCAAGACGGCGATGATGTCAAAGAAAATTTCAGTTTCGTTAATATCTTTAGAACCGGATATGACACGGTTTTCAACACGCTGCAGGAAGCTTCTTTTTCAAACATAACTCTGGTTTTTCTGCTGGCTAGACGAGTGATAGAAGGCCCTAGATACCCCGAAGGGAAGGTTATCGCAGAGGACTAAATACCAGGTTGTCATTGTAGTAACAATCGCGCCAGAGAGCCCCTGGGGGTAGTACTTTTGGTTGTTGTTCCGACAAAGATATCGCAATTATAACTAGCTGATCGCGAGTTGGCTCAGGATGCTCTGGGTAACCCCAGTGCTCGATACCCATCTGCTTTGCATCCTTGTTTCACCCCAATCTGAACCGGTACGTGTCAGCTCCAAGGAGGGGCAGATATTCTCGCACCATTAATTTGTATTGCTTGTCGATGTTATGCACTTTTGTCTGAGCTGCACCAATACTCCGTCCTCGATGATTTTACGATTGGCAGGTTGCACAAACGATTCGTGTCCCTTGCCTACGTCTGGTCGCTCCCCCTCCCCCCCTGCTTTGTTTTTCAGCCTTTAAGTTAGTTCAAACATATTTTATTTCATAAATTTGTAGTTGGAGATTACAAGAGGTACACTATAGAAGGCAAAGAGTTAGAACCAAAGTCAATGGCTTATGATGTTCTTCTTCTTTTACGATACAAAAATGTAAATATACATGAATATATGGCTGATGATATTAAGTTATAATAAGAAAAAAACAAAACAAAATTGTTTAACGGTCAAAGTGAAGAGTCTCTTGGTTAAACATCAGCATTTAGGCAAGGTATATAAAGCAGGAGGATGAAGAACGAGGGATTTAGTGAAAGACGAGGATAAAGAAAAGAAAGAAGTTAAAAGGACAAATTGTTAATTAAAATGTGTCAAACATTGTGAAGAAAAAAGTTGTGAAATGGGGAGAATAGAAAGGGGAGGCACAAAAAAAAAAAATAGATAAATAAAAAGGAACAAAAAAGCGAGATTAAAAGTGAACAGTGCTTCCTTCTAGAGCGAGTCGTTGCTGAGGCGATGGCGAATCATTTGGAAAAATTGGGGAAATTGCTGTTTGCAGCTGTTCGTGACCTGTGGAAGAGCATGCGTGATAGTAACATGTGCGCTTAAGTAAATCTTATTGACTTTTCAATAAATGTAGGAACGGCATCGAAAATACGAATGTTTACTTCATACGGAAGCGTTTTATCACCATACAAGAAGGTATTTAAACTTAAATTACCATGTGGTGTGAGGGATTGAAACAGTTCGATGCGTTGTTCTTGGCAATAAACGCAAGAAAAAAAGAAGTGTTGTGTACTTTCAACAGATCCACATGTACAAAGAGGTGGTCTGATTATATTCTTTGTAAATAAATGTTGATTAAGTGAACTGCAATTTGTGCCAAGTCGGGCATAAAGAATTTGAAATGTCCTTTTACCCCAATACAAATGTCTGGGAACATAAGTCGCGAGTATTTAATGTGCCTTTGAAGTTGTTAATGGAGTCTATTTGACGAGTCGCAACAGATAATGTATTCCATTCTTGAATGGCCGAAGGAAGAAACGAGTTGTAATAAAGACTTGTTGTAGCCTGTACTAATTGGAAATTGTTTACATTTCGTAAGTCATAGCGAGTAATATCACTAATAGCTGGTGGAATCAGATATCTGAGATATTCAGAGCTTGATCCAGTTGTCTTTTTATACAAGAGTGTAAGTTTGTTTTTTTGTCGACTGGGTTCAAGACTTTCCCATCCTATTTCTCGGTGTAGCGCTTAAATAGATACTAATTTTGTTGCACCAGTCACAATTCTGGCTGCCTCATTTTATATTTTCGAGTTCTCTTTTCTCGAGTAATGTGCAGTTGTTCAAAAACACATTACCATATTCCAGCATGGGTTGTATAAAAGACGTAAATACAATTTCTAAAGATTTCCTGTCAAGTTGGAATTAGAGTTTACGCATTACATTACTTCTTGACCATGCTTTTTCCGCTATACAGTCTATTTATTTGTGCCATGAACAGTCATTTGAGAGAAAAACTCTAAGATGTGTGTGCGCGTCAACTTCCTTAATTGTTTGGTTGAGCATATATAGTAGTGGATGGAGGGGTTTATTAATTTTCCTAGAAATTGTCAGGGATTCAGTTTTAGAAGGTTTGAAAGATACAAGCCAATTATTTGCCAACTGAGAAATGTTTCCAAGTCGAGCTGAGGTTATGGGCGGTTAAGACTACTATTATCTACTATTAGAAAGAGACTTATATCATCTGCAAATAAACTTATATTGGAGTATTTATCATATACAATATCATTTATGTATATCAAGAAAAGTAAGAGACCTAAAACGGATCCTTGAGGCACATTCGCTCTAACACACCTCCACTCTGAAACACGCCCGGAAGAACCACTCGTTGTCTTCTGCTTTTGAGATAGCTAGAGAACCATTTTATAAGGCTTCAATTAGCTTTCAATTTGTGAACAAGTTCTTTATGCCACGCTTGATCAAAAGCTTTACTTATGTCGAAAGACACAACTTAAATTTCCTTACCGGAATCAATTGCTTTGCAGAACGTAAGTTAAGTATAGTGCAGGTTCATATTGCGAAAGCCGAAGATGGTTAGAGTAGCTGAAAATCCCGACCCTTGTGCGTTGTCGTTGAGGCCCTCTCCTTTCTGAGAAACTTATAAGCCTCTCAGAATGGAGAGTTTTGGTAAGCTACTTTTGCGCACATACCCACCAGTGTCCTACCAGTTTGTTTACGCCCTTCCGCCCCCCCCCCTCCGCTCTTGATCTGTTGTAATGTGGTGGCTTCATATTTTGTCCGCCACTAGCCACGCTTTAACACTTGGAACCTTAACCTATCTTATCTATAAGGTACTTAGAGTTAAGGGCTAAACCAACCATATCCAGATCTTCATAAGAACCATGGCGGTTGCTAAGTGACACGAATCTTGACGAGATACTATATGGATTGACAGTCTATTAGCGAGAAACGGGCAAGCTGGCAGTCATAATGACGGCCACACACGCTGCGGTTCACACTAGTCCGAGGTGGCTTTTGGAGCAGTGAAAGAATTCATACGCCAACATCTTACCTTTGCGGGCCTTATGGTGATGAGCGACGAAGAGGTGGCAAATACCTATCGCATATACGAGGCTAAACGGGAACACGATGACTGCTTCATTGGTGTCGTCTCTGCTCGGACTGTACAGAGGAGTTGTAAGCCACTTTCTTTTTATAGATAACAGCGAAGGCCTTGCGAGTGATTTAAAAATGATCCAATCCGCATGGTTACTGGAAGGGTTTGGAAGCTGTAACAACGTTGGCAAAAGCTGCCAAAGTCTTACAAGATGTTGCCAGGGCGTGGCCCAAGAAGCAGGCTATGTGGCCGGTTTACCAGCCGGCACCGTGCAACATCCCCCAGCGCCGGCTTGATGTTCCAACATCTAGCAAGGTGCACAAGTAAACCTCTGTTTCTGCCGCACGACACGGTTGGGCGATATACGTACAAGTACGCACTGACCGCGGTTGATATCGCCAGTCCTTACAATAAGGCTGAGCCCTTGGCCACAAAGGAGGCTTCCAAAGCCGCCGACGCGCTGGCACGTATCTACAAGTGTGGGCCGCTAAAGTGGCCCAAACTACTGCATGTTGAGCCCAGCTGGGAGTTTGTAGGAGCTACGTCGCAACTCTTGGCCAAGCACGGGATGCAAGTGCGGCGAGGTGGGCTGGCGCAATGTATTGTGGAGTGGTTCAACCGTACTCTGGCCTAGCGACTCTTTGGTCACCAGTACGTAATCGGGCCCCGACTAGATGGATGCGCTTCGCAAGCTATGCAAAGGAAAAGCCCTTCTGCTACGAATGCGCCGACCTTGTATGCAAAGACCATGACAGCAAACAAAATTAAATAACAGACTGTCCTTGGGGGCAGTGGCGTGTTAAGGATGAGTAGCTCCTGGCCCCTAATGACAGCGTAGCCTACATGCCCAAGCCCGAGTACTGGACATTGAAGCAACAAGCGCCAGACTCAACGGCTCCCAGGGCTGGAAAAGTCCCGCCTTTCCTATCTCAACTGCACGACGACACGGGCAATCGCCGTCTTTCGTAATCGCAACCCGCTCCTTCTTACCCCGACCCACTGTCTCGCAAAAGAGATGCGGTGTTGGTGCGTTGGCAATAGCCGCGCACAAACCTACCATAGCTTCTTTCGCAGGAACGGCAAAAAAGAATGGACGTCAGAACGTACGGGTCAGAAATAGATTCAGCCACTTATTATTTGGGACCAGATTTGCACAGTCCCCCGCCACATTCCACCCCACACATAGCCTGAGATCTGCCGCATGACTGGCTGCTCGAGTATGTCGACCACTACAACGAGGTCGAGGAAGCTTGTCAAAATCAAAGAGGACTTCTTCCACGATTTCAATAAAGCCCAAGCGGCCAAATTCTTGCTTCAGGGCCTGCTCTGCGCGCTCTGCTGTCTAAATCCGAGCAAACCGTGCACGGGCCGCATGTTGGCGGACAAGTTGCTCCATGAGCTGTTGGAATGCTATATGACTCCAAGGATAAGGAGGTCGAAATCCCGTCAATGCTTTGTATTCGTCGCGTACTACGCGTGCTTGTTTGTGTATATGTCATTTTCTTATCTCCAGTAAACCCACCTCTCTAAATTGAGTTCATATATATGCATACGTTATTATATTTATCTTAAGGAAACCCACATCTCTAAATGGGGTTAATATGTATACATATACTATTATTTTTATCTCATGTAAACCTACATCTCTAAATGCGGTTATACTTTACTTGTAGTTCGCATATAACTTTATTAAAATGCCTCCTTGCCCAGTTCTCTAGCCTCTTTATGTCTCTTGCTGCATGTGGACCACCGCAGCTATCACATGATCCATAATCTGTCCATGTTTCATTACTACATTTCCAGCATGGATAAAACGTACATCCTCTTTGCTGCATGTACACCATAATACACATTCATATATTTTTTCCCGCATTATTTGCTGCCTAGTATAATCCAAGAACATTTGATTTTACCTTGAACCATGATTTATAAATCTACCAAATTATCGTATTTCTCTAATTTTTTTAAAATATAAAATTAAAAGCAGACGGCGGGCTGGCAAGGGTGGTGGGCCGGCCCAATTCACTCTCCAAAAAATAAGATCTTTTCTGGAGTATGCCTTATTTTTGTTTTACTGCTGGAGGCTAGCCGTTTGTTTGCCGTTTTTGTGGGTTGCGATAGGCGGTGGGAGGAACAAGTAATTCGGTATAAGAAATCAATTTTATTTCACTTATATCTCTTCATTACAGCAGCAAAGAGACCAGAATACAACATATGAGACCTCAGGGTTTCCCTCAGTCATCACCCTATTAGGTATGCTCACTCCTGCCCCCCCCCCCCCCGCCCTTATGGTTGTCTCCCCTGGATCACATAATAAGGCATGTAAGACCCCAACAAAATGTCCCCCTCCCCACCCACCGGACCATTAGAATGTTGGTTTTCATAGGCGGGCCACCCCAAAAGAGCTAAAGGAGAGGCGGTAGCGGAATACTTTTTTTTATTGGAGAAATATCTTACGCTGTATGTATCGACAATACGAGGATCCACAATGTGTGCGAGTGGTTGCTGCGGGAAGAACAGAGCGATGCGAGGTGCCGTGTGTCATGAAATACTGCAAGGTGCACCGGCAAAGGATGAGAAAGGGGCACACGCTACTAGTGCCGTGTCGTTCATGCGGACAAGAGACACGTATAGAGACGCAGCTGTGTCGAGCTTGTGGTAAGGACAAGGCAAAGGGCTAGCTGTAGCGAACGGAAAAAGGTCTGGACGCAATTTAAGCTGGTGATGGCAGAGCTGCTCATCAAAGGTCGTGTACGTTAGGGCGACAAAACTTTATTTTTGTGTAGGGAAAGTGTGCACTGTGATATATATTCTAGTCTATTAGAGATACGTTGCACAAATCATACCGATTAGTGAACAAAAGATGTCACATGAGCCCGACGAATATGAGGCATTAACGGAGGTCCGGCCCCCTTACCCCAGGAGCCGCAAAGCACTGCAGCTGTTTCTGGAACAGCTTGACCGACTGGGTACAGGCCAAGCAATGACGACTCCAGCGAAGCAGTCGTCCTGGATCCCTGTTTAGGTCGTATATGGTATAGGTTTTTGCAACCTCTTCATTGCGTATCGCCTTTAGGTCCGCAAAGGTAAGAGGCCGGCCTGTGTGCTCCTTCGCAGCTTCATAAGCCACTAACTCAGACAGGCGGTCACGCTGAAGTACTAGTGTTTCACTGGTGAACGTCGTTGTGCCTTCCGGCTTGGCAGCCATCCCATATAGCAGCTTCTCAATATCAAGATCACACATAGTTTCTATCATGGCTTTTATGGGTATGGTTCATTGATCTCCCGACTTTAATCATAAGGCCACAAACAGGTAGGCCACTGGCTGTCTGTGCGCAGAAGGATCTTGCCAACACTTTCCTGTTTAAGAAATTCATAGGGCTCCGCTTGACGCCAGGCTACAATGATATCCTTTTCTCTCATCATGTCACTAAATGAGTCTTCGTCTTTGCAGTAAAAGAGGGTTATCAACTAGATCTGCTCTCAGAAATCACAGGCAACGGCGTTGTTCTTTTGTGTTATGACCCACACGCTCATGCCGGCATGGCGTCTGACATATGCGGGCTTAGTAAGGGCTGTTTCTCTATGCCGGACGATAGAAAGAAAGGAACAATCGTCGAGTAGAAAAAGCGTGGTTGTTTCCTCGAACTTGTTTAGAGAGCGCACAAAGCAGGATACCCATATCATGGCCTGCAGCGTTGACCTACGGCCTTTTTTATGGCCTTTGTACGCCTTGTTGATGCGCATAGTTGGACAGATGCTGACGATAAAATCAAAGTAGCTCTTTAAAGCTGACTCGAGCAGTTCGCAGGCAAACACGCTCTTGCCGCAGCTGCAGAGGCCGACCATCATGGCGCACTGTGGCTGTAAGTTATATAAAAAAGTCATGCAGGCTTCCATCTGAGGTGTGGGGTAAGGGACTTGCCACGAGGCTAGAAGATGGCTGACACAAATTGGCCATTTTTTATGTTGAGCTGCGTGTCGATGATGATGTATAAGTACATGTTTAACATACCTTCCACCTGAGCCGTTTTTTCAGTTTGCAGCGTTATCGATGCATCTTCCAGACCCGTGAAATGCATGCACTTCCATTAACCTCATGTCAATGACGAGGACTTCTCGGTTTTTGGTAGAATGCACCAACATCCATCTTTTGCAGGTCCGCGTCCTTGATAGACTCCCTCGCCATTGTTTGTACAGCCTCTCCCCACTGCTGGTATCGCGCCTGCCCATGGGCCTAGATCTAGTTTGAGACGCCCTGGATCGTCACAGACACCTTGTCGATAAGGGGGTTATAGAAATACTGAGTATCGAGTGCGAAATCAGCGCTTTGTGTTGCATCCTCGACGAGCATGACTATCGTGTTCCTGCTTTTCGCTGGCGTGTTTAGGTTAATGTTTCACGTACTCTTGCTGTTGTTCACTACTATCCTGCGATGGCAACTCAAGTGTACAAGATAGCCACTTCTCCCATATATTGTTGCCGGATCATGAGTGCGAGATCTGCTTGGGTCACGACAGCGAGATGCCGCTTATGGTGTAGCTCGGCCCCTTTGTTGCTGCTCCGGATGACCCTGGCGTAGTCGTAAAACGTCAGATCAAAGGTGAGGCGATCTGAAAGACCGGAGTGGTAGTATGGCATGTGATCATTTAGCAGCTCGAAGTCGAGCGGCACAAAGAAGCGGTGCTAAAACGCGGCAGCGCCGATACATATAGCGGCAGTGTTATCGTTCTGGATGCCCTGGTAGGCCGCGTTGCTCCACTCTTTTCAGTCAGTCAAAGATATTTTTAAACGCCCAGGCGTCTGAGTCATTGATGCACGGCAGCTCATTGCCCACGAACTTGATACTTATTTTCTTGACGACGGCGCGACCCAAGTTTTCACTATTGTACGGTTGGCGTGAGCCCCCGCTACTGTACCGCCGCTAAAACATATTATGAAAGTCAGCTTGGCACAATGACATCGTTGCTACCTAGGTTGGGAAATCTGACAATAAGCAGCTGGTTTTAGTCTATGGTGCTTGGGTTATTGTTCACGACGACGGAGCTCCGGGCTTCCCTTACGCCAAGCGCGCTGCGGATGGAGAGGAATGGGTCGAGTTTGTTTCCGTATTGAGACATGCTCAAGATAATATTGGAGATGACGTGTCATTTCTTTAATAACTGCGCACAGTTGCTTGAGCAAAAAGAAGGCTCGAGGAGGCTTTGACTGGCCGAGGGGAGGCTAATGTACCTGTGACTGACCTTGATCTGCCGGACGAAGAAGCAGAAGCTACATTTATCGACTCCCCGAGAGATCGGGAGATGCAGGAGTTGGAAAGACGACTACAAATCCTTCGTGGAGACGATTTAATAACATTTAAGATTGAAATTCGTAATAAAAGGGTTTACGCCTTTTTTAAGGTCAATGGCATAGAAGACAGGTCTGTCTATGCCGACTTTGCTGCAGAAAATAATCGGTAAAGACTTTGGAGGTATAACATAGATCTTGAATACACAAAAGGATGTTAAGTCTTGCAGACTCCCTATCTAGAAAAGAGTCATATCCGCGGCATATATGAGAAAAACTAAACATACAACGGCCTAAAGTAGGCAGTAAGACAGCACAAAGCTGGTAAATATACAAAAAGTTGAATCACATATGCCGAGATACTCGCTGCGATGGGATCCGATGACACAGGCCGCAAAGAAGCAGCAGCATCGGCACCTGATCTTCGAACAAGATATGTCTTGTCGCATTATATCGATCGGTCAAAAAACGTACAATCACAAGCCTGCTGTTGGCATGCGTGTTGGCGGGCATGTTATAGACCGTCCCATTTCCGGATCTAATGATACTGTATTGAGGAAACTGTCATATTTTTCACCACATCGCCGTCTTGCCAGTACGCCACGTGACCGCATGACAGCTAACCCCCCACCTCTCCAGACCAATTAAACTTTCATAAAGGAATTATAATGTCACTATACTCAAAACTCCAGGACACTCAAGATTTTCGCCTGAAAAAAAGCTCAGAGGTTGAAAACTCAATACGTGCAGAGGTTGAACTGCGGCGTGGTCTTTACAAAAGTACTGGCGCGCAGAAAACGTGGTGGATGGCGTTGAAACTACAATGACAGCCGTGTCTCTGGGCATCGGCGTGGTGGGCATCGGGATTCTGTCAACCATCATTGCCCCCCTCATTGCGACTGACCTTGAGAGTATTGCTTTGAGCTACTTTCAGTTCCATTGCATACAATATTATTAGCCACCGCCTCACTATGAAAGCCAAAAAGCATGATGAAAACTGCGTCATGGCCGAAGCAAAGCTTAATACGATCGCGGACCACATGTCAAAGGCGTTGACAGATAACCAGTCCTCCTCTCGTTTATGCCATTAGACCGTTCCAGAGACAATTCATTTCGTTTTTTTACGGCCAATTGTGGTGGTTGTCGCCTCCACTGATTACAAACGTGTTTGAATTCAACCCCTATGGAGTTTCTAGGGCGAAATGAACAACGACAACTCACTTACAATGCACCTGTTTAATTTTTAACAAAAAATCTGTCTTGACTAACACCAACATTTACTTGTACAAAAATAAAATATTAATCTTTGACAAAACCTGTCTGTTTGTGTCATCGTCCGTCCCAGGGAAAATGTCATCTGATTTCAACCCAAATATTCTCCACAACGGGAGAAGTTTTAATTTTTTTTACAGTGGATTTCAATACATATAGAAACTCATCTAGCTGTGCACAATAATTCCCATATATGTACTGACATGCAACTGTATGTATAACATATAGACCAAATGACACAGACATCGCTAAATTTACTAGGACCGAACAGCCCTTATAAATTGATTATAACTTTGCAGGTAGCGTAACTGGTGTTGGCCGATTTTATATGCCCTGTGTTTTCGTCAACATCTTTCAAATGCCTACATGTTGGTTTTAAAATGTAGCACACAGAAGGCTTACATATTTACCTACGTTTTATTATTTAGCAAACAGCCTAAAATATGCAATGTTTACACCTTATGCCCTATTTATGCAAATCGCAATTTATGGCAAATCAGGCTTGCCTTTATCGATCAATAATGTTGGAATGCGGTGGACTGACTGGTTTAAAAGTTACACCTGAATAATGTATAATCAATATGATCATAGTAGAATGTGTGGCAGGTCTGCATGTGTGTGTGTGTGTGTGGGGGGGGGGGGACAGCTGACTGGAGCAAGTCAACATTTTTATATCCCATCTTCCGACCAGTTGTCATATGAAAAATTCCTTATTATCGGCGGGCATGCCGTAGCTGGGATCGCCATCAACAAAAATGTTTGAAAAACTTCCAGCCTTTGTTTTTTCCCGGCACACATAAGCAATGGATCTAGCCGAAGAGCAATGTGGAAGAATGCACGCTGTCAGTGCCGCAGGCCGCATTGAAAAACTCCGATCTGCGGTCGCTTGCAAGCGTTGCCAACCGGTCACTTGTACTTTGGTGCGACCCCCAACATGGGACAAAAAGTCTTATCTCTTTCCGAAAAGGTGGAAATTGAGCATGACGTGGTGCGCGAGTTTGAAACGCTTGGCGGCCGAATAACAGCAGACTCGCTTGAACAGCTGAATAATTTACTGCGTTACATCAGTAACTTGGGTGGATCTTAAGCAGCTGGACCGCCGCGGTTTGGGCCGGCTGTGTGTGACGTTTCGATCTCTCCCTTAGCCCTTTTGGGGTGGCCCACCGATGAAAACCAACATTTTAAGACCCAGTCTGTGTGTGTGTGTGTGTGTGTGTGTGTGTGTGTGTGTGTGTGTGTGTGTGTGTGTGTGGAGGTTGGGTCCTTTGATGGTGGTGGTGGGTTCTACATATCTTATTACGTGCTCGAAGGAGGACAACCACCATTTGGGGGGTGTCGGTGAGCATACCTCATTGCGTGCCGGGGGGAAATCCCCAGGTCTCACACGTGGTATGCTGGCCCACCCACCTTCTAGCCTTACGGTTGTTTTAGTACCGCAACGTTTCAAATCGTGACACTGTTATGTTCGGGTACTAATTTGGATGTGTGTCATTTGTCTCTTGCAAAATATATTTTGAATAGTGCATAATTTATCAAGGTGTTCATCCCTATTTCATTTAGTCTCGTTCAATCAGATTCTCGTGTGACTCCATGAGATCTTCGCCATACGTGGGTTTGTAAAAACTCAGTTTGCTCGTAACACCAGAACGAAGCTTTTCCATAATTTGTAGAAGCTATTAACTTGGCTGATGAGATGAGGTGATGTCTTACGTCATTGTGATGATATGATGCCGGCACATTTAACTAAACACTCACATTTTTATTGGCTGATTGAGACACACCTGCATCAGTAGTGGTGCTAAATTCTTTCGTTTTTAGTCTTCAATATCATTTTAGTTTGACTGATTGAAAAAAATATGTATAGAAATATTTTGAAATAGGGAGAGATATCTTTGTAGTTTCACTTCTACAAAATTTTACCAAAGCGCCATCTGTTGGTAACAAGGATCAATGAAACATTTTACCAGACCCTCGTATGGCGAAGCTCTCACAGAGCCACGAGAGAGTCTGGTTGTACGAGACTATATTTCATTCAATATGCAAAGTCGGAGATGGGGGTGGAGGAGGGAATCTTTAGCACTGGGTTTGTGTATATGTGCCGATCTTTATGCTCGTCTCTGTGAAACTGTTGACAACAATTTCCAAAGCCAAATGTAATGTTAATAAATGCATAAGATTCGCATCTACCATACAGAATAAGCGCATATCCACACATCTGTTTGTATATCTTTCTATATGTCTTTATGCATTAAAAAAAAAAAAAAAAAAAAAAAAAAAGTCATCAAATCCGAGATATTGTTTCTGAATTCCGTTTGCAGTAATTCTGTTTGACGATGAATGATAAAATTATCCAAGAATAGCCACTGTTACACAACCTCTCGAGTTGGACTTTCATTTTTCTTTTAAAGGTGTTACCAATTGATTTGAATACTATTCTTGTTGCATAACATTCCCACTACCCATTTGTCGGTCTCAGGATCCATGGCTAATTGATTGATTGATGTTTAACACGCGACCACATGAAAGGTTTTATCGTGCTGAGGCAATTGGAGTAAAGTTTCTTGCCCAGTGGAACACCAAAACGGCTTACCCGGCCTGGGCCGACACTCTTCTCGTCGCGAGTCCGACACGCTGTCCACTGAGACATCGAGGCTCACCGTGGTTGAATACAGTGCGTCTCAAGTACCATATTTTTTATACGGACGAAATCTGTCATAAACATCATGTGAATATTAACCCCCATACTTCTCTGAATATATTCTTATATTTCTAGCCTTTCAATTCTAAAGGGTTAGAGAGTTTTTACTTGCAGCCAAGAAAGTTAATGGGTACCAATAGTTTCTCTTCTTTTCAATTTTTCAAAAAGGGAAAAACACATCAACACCCCCGAGCTTATAAATATTCCTTTTAAACCAACCCCTTTACCCACTCGGCTGTCGGCACTAACACTTCACAGCGCAAAATGTATGTACTGTTAAAGTGACCACGTGTTGCGCAAAGACTGAACATGTTAAACTTGTTTTAATCAGATGTAAGATAAGATCAAAGGAAATCGAATATTTTCAATCCAAAGGAAACTAAAACTACAGCTCAAGATCCCCATCCCCCCAACCCCCCCCAACCCCCCCCCCCCCCTTGATATAAGTTCTTAGATAATCTGAGGTATGTTTTTGGTACTTGTGGCCATAAATATGGTTCGTCCTAAATCACAAATCATATCTTTTTTATAACATTGTTTCAGCTGAATTGTAAACATTAGTCCGTGTTTTTGTTTTCATCATAAGGTGAAAACAATACCTGGTCACAGCACCAAAACACACCCTTAGCTGTCATCCGGTAAATTTAAACACTTTTTGTCGCCACAATTCATTATTTGAAAAACTATTTAATACAAAATAGACATGTCTTGAATGCAGAATGTATGAAGGAAAGAATGTAAAAGAATTAAGAATTCACATATACATAAGGCAAACCAGCTTCTCATTTTAAATAAGGCATATTAACTTTGAGCATAGTTTTATTTATTATTTATTTATGTATTTATGTATTTATTTATGTATTTATTTATTTATCTTTATTTCTTCATTTCTAGCTGAATTTCAAGATGGGCGGTGGCTATGAATGAAATCTGTTGAGATCTTGATAGGAGATCGATCGTAATCACAGCACTCCCTCAGCATGCTGATTCAGAACTCGAATGAAAATAATATTAAAATAAGGACGCGGTCTTGGTTCAGTATTTAGGCAACAAAATCTGCCATAAAGAGGCGTTGTTGTTCGGCAGTGCAGTAGAAGCTATTTTTGTTGTAGCAACAACTAAACATAATGGAGTGCTATATAAGATTCGAGTGTTATAGCAATCGTACAGTCGGGATTAACTATTGCAAGAAATTTAAGCTATCTACCAGGAATAGCAAAGAAGGTAATTAAAAGGTGAAACAATACAATACTCGCAAATAATTATAGTAAAAAGCAAAATATTTTCAAGATCATAAAATATTAGTATATAATATGAGTAGTATAGACGAGCAAACAGCGAAACTTTTATGTCGCAGTTACGCTGAATTTCACGAAAATGTATTCAGTAACAGTACATGTGTATTCTAGAGTACGAATTCAAGTCAAGCAGACTTTGCGAAAAATGAAATAGTATTTCCTTTCTTGCAAGCTTTAGGATGAAAATTTTTAATTAAATTTCGGAAACGAAAAACAAAATTTTAAAAATGGTTTATTGATATGTTACGATATTTTAAATATATACTGTCGTATTGAAGTGTATTATTATTATTATTATTATTTATTATTATTATTATTATTATTATTATTATTATTATTATTATTATTATTATTATTATTATTATTAAGGACTTGGCAGGTTAGCTTCAAAATGGGAATCGTGGATGGTTTCAAGTCGGCCAGTCTCTTTGCGAAGATATCATTCCCGTTGTTAGTGGTTGCAGCCTTGTTCGCTAGCATCGCCTTCACGTGCACTGGATGGGGAGAGAGTAGTTCGGGCGTGCATTACGGGTTATGGCGAATATGTAATGAGGATGTATATATCCCAGGGTGTACTCAATTGGATGGTTGGGATAATGGTAAGGACTATTTTCCCATAATTATACCATAAAGATTTTCTTTTGTAAATTCTCATATTGTGTCTTGGGAAAAGTATGAACCTTACTTTGAGATAACCTTTCTTTGCTATTGTGTCAAAAAGTTTACATTTGCGTTGCCTTTTGGAAGCAAAACTGTATCTATATTGTATGCAAGAACGTACAATATTCACCTAGTGCCTAATCAATAAAACATTATTAGTGACGACTGAATTACATGTTCAGACAGTCAATAGCTTTAAGTGACAGTGTGCAAAGATATACAGCGACGTAAAAATGCTAATATCGTTTTTTTTTTCCAAAAGTCTAAATGTCATAGATTTTGTGATCTCAAAAGACTATGCAAGTAATAGGTACATGCATAAATGTTTTGATCAAAGGTTTAATGCTTTCATGTTTGCGGGATCTTCACTATAGTTTCATTTTCTGTACAATTCTCTATAGTAACATTTTAGAACGTTACTTTTAATCGGCACCTGATGTCCATTATTGTGTTGATGTGCCGTTAAAAGCTAATACATACATGCATTTTACGTAAAGAACTTATCAGTTTGATAAGTAATGATGTGAAAAATGTCATACTTCAATTGAACCAAATGCGTTCCAAGATTAAAGTTTTAACACAATTAAGACATTGGATCGTTCAAGCTTAGGTGATTCATATTTGTAGTATACAAATGGACAAAACTTGCACACATACATTTTTAACAGTGCCATCTTTTTTTCGAGTGGACTTCGCTCATGCACAAAAAATATAAAACGATTCACACTGAGAAATTCTAATTCCCACTGACTCCATTTGTGTATTACTCTAGCACAGCTGCTGAGATTTGAGCGGAGCGCAAGCACAGCGTAACAAACGACGGACTCAACAGAAAATAATTTGAAATGTTTTATACATCATAAACAATAGTACAAATTTACATTCTAATGATCATAGCAGTTTCCTGGAAGTAATTGAAATATTTCATGAGTTTAAAATGAAAGTAACAAAGTCGGTATCAAGATATTACGTGCATTTGTTTCAAGTTTGGATGGGATAAAAGTGTGGTATATGATATTTGTTTTACAAAATAACATAACAGAGAATACAAATGTTGATTTGTTGATTTCAAATATCAAAAAGATATCCTGCAATACTTTAGAAGATGCAGATTAAATTTAATTATAATAACATTGAAATAAGAAGCAGCAGCTTTGCAAGTAAGATGGTTAAAACGGCGCAGTACGAAATATGGAACACATTGCGTACATGAAGTTGGCAAATACACATATTTGTATAAGGCTAAATTTAAAGAACAACTGGAAGATCTCGCAAATTTGATGAGGTCAGTTTACAATGATTCGATAAAAACAGAGATAGAATTTCTGAAAGAAAAAGCTCGATTTAAAACAGCACATGTTGGCACAGTTTATGAAGTAGCTGTTTTACATTCAACCATAGAAATGGAAAAATTTAAAATAAATCGGAAGTCATTATTCGTCTAAAAGGGTCGCATATTGCTGAAAATAAAAGTACCTGTTTTCGATGGATGTCCTGTTGGCTTGTTGATAACGCCTAAAGACAATTGATCAAGCATAAAGTATTATCTGGATGTTTTTATACTGTTTTAAGTGACCGGGACAGAAAAAGTATTTAAGAGATCTTTAATACAATCCTGATAATTCAATTATTACACAAGAATGAATCAGTTGTAGGAGAAAATTGAACGGGGCAACAAAAAAAAAAAAAAAAAAAAAAAATTAAAAAAACCAAAAAAAAACCCAACAACAATGACTTGAAAGAATGGTTAACATAACAATTTATCTCCACATTACGCGACAAAGAGAGATAAAAAAAAAATCCGTATATAAAGGTCCATGTCAGTCGCGTAGATGAACAGTGGTAGGCAGACATAGTTGATATGTTGATATCGCGAAATACTCTTTGGCTGATAATGTTAAAACAAAAGAGGAAGATGACACACACGATGCTTTTAAAGAAATCTTAAAAGAAAAGTTTGATGAGGGAAAATAGTTTTAACACAAGTAAGTTAAGGGTTTGCTGGAAATGAATTTAATAGAACTCTAAAAACTAAATCATAAAATGGGCTGACTTTTTACGAAAGGCAATTGATGGTTTCAATAGCACTCATTAACGCTCAATAGACATGACTCTAGTTGAAGCAAGCAAGGAAGAATATAGCTCAAAAGAATGGATTAATCTATTAGGTTACCTGAGAACTGATATATTGGGAGTAGTTGCTTACAATGCAATAAGTCTCTCAAGGAAACAAGACTACACAATAGTACTCAAAAGCATGCAAGAGGCAATGTGTGCTAGCTCAATCTCCTCAATGGTGAAGTTAGCCATTTTGAACGATTCAACAGCTTTCTTGTGCTCTTCAATCTCTTTCATTTTGTCATTTTTGGAACAGTTTTCACTGGCGTTTATATACCTTTTATATACCTTGTAAGTGAACAGTGGAAACATTTGCTTTGTTGTTCTGCATCAGAGGAATCATATAATGAACATGGAATGAAATGATCAATATGAAGATCATCTTCACTTACACCTTCAGGTTTTGTGACGTTTAGAGACCTTGGGAGAAGTTAACTGACGGTATATCTAACATTTTTAACGTTGTATTAGATCTGATATTTTATTTTAGTGCAGATAAAATCCTTCCTCTTGTGGTTTGAATAAATTAAATTTTTTTATCATCATGGTATTTTTTTTTTATTGTATACATTTGAGTAGTTTCTGTTTTCGTTATACCATTTTTGAAAGTATTTTCTTTGTTTTCATTATTCCATTTTTTTCGACGCGATTTTGGAAGGTTTGCAGTATATACGAGTTTTATAGAACTCATCAATATCTTTCTCTTCTTCATATCATGGACATAATTTTGTATCGCTTGTTTTTATTTAAGAATTTAAATTTCAAATTGGTTGTCACTACTCAAATTAAACCTGCCAGTCAGCCTACAGCTGACCAATATATAAATTCGAATTTATATTGATTTAACTTTCCAAATGTAATTGGAAATAAACGTCATTTTGCGAAAATGTAAAGTTGTTTCTTCATAGAGTCTTTCCCGTCCAAAGTACAGCAACAAGATAAAATGCTTTACGGTAGCCTAAATATGCTTTTGTAATAGCTATTAAGGTATGCAACAGGCCTATCACCAAACAAAAAAGTTGTAAAGATAATCATTTCAGTTTCTTAAACAAATTTGCAATTGACGACATAATAGTAAATGAACTTTGAACTGACAATATTGTTGCTCAATACATAGCGTAGAAGGAGAACATGCCCTTTTCAGGCATAGCAAATGAGTACTTCTGGTCCAAAGGATAATTACAGTTCTGATGCACGTGCAAAGCATGATTGTGTCTTCGGCATACATGCGAAGCATGATTACCTTTCTATTTTGCAAAGCATACCAAAGAAAAAGTGCGCAGCATTCCAAAGCTGAACCAGCTACAGAAAGATTTAAACAACGAAATCGAACAAAAAGAGTTAAAAAATCTAATGAATGGTTTTAGCACAGAAATTACTAACTTAAACAAAATAACATCTATCACTACTACAACATCATAGTTGCAAAAGTATATTGATTTAACTGAGATTAGAAAATAATAACGGACGCCGCAGAATGAGTGAGCTCTAATATAGAAGATGGTAACCAAATCTATAAACTTGAAATGTGATACAATCACTTCGGAATCAACTGTACAATCAGTAAATGACGAAACAGGAAAATATGTTACATATCTTTGTTGAATTAATATTTTTTTATTCTTCGTCTTCGCATCATCCATTTCACCTCTGCTTATTGTCTTAGGTCTTGCTCTATGGTGAAGATTTATGTACTCAACTTTTTCCACCTCCTGGTTGGGTCCTTTCATAAGTCTAATTTAGCTTTCACTGAACCAAATTGTCGAATATTTCTACTGATGATTGTCTTCGAATACGATTAAGTGTCATTGAGAAATTCATGCAAATCTTGATTGTTGCCACCGTATAATTTATACTAACTTACATTCCTTTTAAACGAATTGCTAAGTCGTTTAGTTACGTTGGTATTTAAATTATGTATATTCATGAGTCCTAATTCTTTTCTGACTGTAACACGTATTAAAGGTTGTTGTGATTTTGTTCTCTCAATTGTTTTAGTATTGGTTCATCATGCATCGAAGTCTTTATTTTGATTTATTTAGGTAGAAATATTTCAGTATATATTTAACTACTTTTCACATATGTTTAACTATTTAACCTTTAATCTTTATCACAACTTTTGCAAGATACCTACCTAGCTGTCTATAGACTCTGCCCTGGAGGTAGTTATATCGGAACTGCATCACTCACTATCCTTTGGGGGAGATCGCATTTTCTACAGCAGATTTTTATCTACACTCTTCTATCAAACTTTTTTCCCCCGCATATTGCATACATATAGCGACCGTAGCACGTCGATCTTGTGCGTCAGCAACACAATGCAAATTTATCTCATGCTTTCTTTGAATGCACGTTTTTTTAAACACCTTTCCCTAATCGCAGAGCTTATTTCGATCGCGGATCATATTTGATTTGCATTAAATATGTTTTATCTGGTCTGTAGATAGGGAGATGGCTCTCAGTTTTTATAGAAACTTGTTCACCCCATGCAAGAACCAAAACGTGGAACTCTAAAACAGTCATAAAAACTCCACTGTTGTCATGCTGAAAGCAACGCGTGCAAAGCACGGATCGGAGCTATATACAGTATTACGAATTACAATGGAACGGTATTCCGCTGGGAATTCAGTTAATCTGTGCTGATCGATATCTCTAGAACTTGTCATCTATTGATTTTGCCGTTGGGTCGTATATCTCAGTATGGTACGCTCAGCAGCAGTACCAGATGAGTATACAAATGGAGTGAGATGATATTATAATTTCTCAGTATGATTTTGGTTTTCATTTATTGTGAGTGGGCGAAGACCATGCCAAAAACTATCGTACTATTTAAAATTTTATAGTGTCCATGATCAGTCCATTTGTTTATTACTTAGGTTTATCCAATGCAATTGCTGGATTCTGTACCAGATTTAAACTTAAGTACACAGTTGAGGCCACCTCTTCCCCGAATTTCACAAACAGAACCTTAATCTTGAATTCAGCTTTTAAAAGTCTAGAATCCAACAGTCTTGACCCAGTTGGACCAGAGCGTAACCCGTTGTAATTACGCATTTGGGACATTTGATTTGTACGATTTCAGTCAAAGTTCATCTACGGTAATCTGACTGATAGATGTTGGTCTCCGGCTTGCTCACAAATTTAAATGTTTAGTTGGACTTAAGTTCTCTCACAGATATAAATAATGAGGTTCAAATCCATGCTAACAAGGCAGAAAATTAACTCCAGTCTTGATTTATGTCTGGACTTAAACTGTAAGATATGGGAGTAAAATTGGGAACTGAAACTTCTGTATGACATATTTGAGAACCTTTATATTTTTGTAAATTCTGAAATGTACTGTTTCATATATTTTTTTCTTGAGCCATGATTGATAAAGATCCTCTCTTAAAAGAGACGAATACAGGTTCTCTGTCAATACAAACGTAACTTCAGTCAATATAGCCTAAGACTACATAAAAACTGTTAGCAGCCATACTAAACTGAATAAGGTATTGCTAAACTTTGTAATTAGAGCAATGTATTCATAGAGTATTTAAAGTACTAACGTATGTACAACAAGCTGATCAATTGTAAGGTAGGAACGAAGACTAAAAACAGAGGCGCACCCGCATAATATGTTATACGTATGATTGTAACCCTAATCGTTTCGGTACTCAATGATCAATGTTAAGTTTTAAAGATCAATGTCAACTTGAATTTGTAGTCTTCTAACTATTACCCTAGTGATTAGTTTGAAGAACTATTTTTAGAAATATGCTGATGCTTTCATCTTCCTTATTTTATGTATACCTAAATCTATAAACTTTCCTCTCCATGTTCCATATTGCTATCTCATAAATTCTTCTGGATTCTCATATTTTAACGCTTGCCTGTAGAACACGCACTCAGGTGTTTCAAATGTAGAATCAAACTCTATATACGTGTGATCTAACTCTGTATACGTGTGATATAACACTATATACGTGCGATATAACACTATATACGTGTGATATAACTCTATGTACGTGTGATATAACAAGATCGACTGAGTAAGATCATTAAAACAACACTGGGCTTTTATATAAAACAATTAAGCTGTCTTTACGTAACTCCACATTATGTCATTAAAATTTATGTTGGTGACAAAAGCAAAGTAGTGAAATATATCCAAGGCATTAAGATGGAGTTGTTTAAAAAAAGTTAGATTATTCTTGGTTATCACGAAATCGGATGTTCAAGATTATGTCATCACACTCATGCCGTCATGGAAATCCTTCTTCTTTCCTTCCTCCTCCTTCTCTGTCTCCTTGTCACTATTACTGGGTGAAACCTTGCGCAGCTTGCTGTCACATCTATACCAGCTTGTTGTCACATACCAGCTTGCTGTCACATATATACCAGCAGGTAATATTATTCTTGCTGTTGTCGTTATTATTATTATTATTATTATTATTATTATTATTATTATTATTGCAGACTGGTGGGCCGCTACACAAGCCTTGGTTAGCTTCGGGTTTTTCGGAATATGGGTGGCGCTTATTCTTGTGAGCCTTGTCATGTTTTCAGAAAGTTTCAAGGGAAACAAGGAGATGGCGATAGTGGCGGCCATTGTGTGCATTGTTACAGGTAACAAATTTGAATCCACCTCGAAATGTGATTAGTCGATTTTATTTTTGATAATAACTGTAATCTGATCACATTACTATCGTTTCGACTGAAGTTCGGAAACAGACTAAAGTTTTAAAACAATGGTTCAATCGTGGATATGGACGCTGCTTCCTGAAATTTGAGTAATAATAAAATGAACAATATTATTGTTCACGCTGCACCATCGCCGCTAAGTAAGCGCCTCTGTTATCTGGATATTTACTATACAATTTTGGATATTATCCCTACGCTCATCAGCTTGGCGGAAATGTATGTATGTTAAGAGTAACAAAATAGTTCCAAACACTTGGCCCCTTTATTTTGTTTGATTTTGTGACTTGTTAAGGTGAATCTAATATATGTCTTGATTTTAATTAAAACTAAGTAAAATTCTTCGTAAAAATGTGTTAACATGTGTTTTTGCAAAACGTAAAATTGACCATACTCATTGGAGTACTTCCGTTGTCAAATCATCTGTTTAGGAGGTGCGTAGTTTTGCACGTTGTCAATCTCTTCAGTTTCGGAGGTAAGCAAATCTTGCATGTAGTCCGCAATCACATAATGCCTAAATGGAAGTGACTGGTTTTGAAAAACACCGGAGCTTATGAAATTTGTATATTGTTAAGGATTCTTTAAAAGGATGTAAAATTTTCAGTCCTTTTTCATTCATGCCTTTCGTTAAACTTATTTTATTTATTTCTGTCATGTGATGGTATTTACTTTGGTATGTATGTATGTATGCATCTATGTATATATATATATATATATATGTGTGTATGTATCTGTTTCTTTGATTGTTCTTTATTTATTACACCATTTTCTTTGTTTGTGCAGGTGTACTGTATTTGATCGGCGTGATTGTTTTTGGTGCCGAGTTTGACAAGTATTACATTAAGAGGGATTTTCCCGGATGGTCGAATCACTTTCTGTCCTACTGCTTCGGACTGTCCATTGTCGCCCTTGCTTTTGAAATTGTGGCTGGAGTGTTGATGATTCTAGACGGCAAAGGAGGAGGAGGTGGAACAAAACCATCAGCTTAGACGATTCACTTCTGACATAGACATGAAAATAAAATATTAAAACAAAGCATTTCACACCATAATGCTTTTAATTTATGTTGTATTGTCGCATGTCTGCAACTGAAAACTCTGTTAATGTAGTGGACGTTTTTCATAACGGACAGTTCTGTAGTATGAACGTAGGATGAAAACAATATGTTGTATGCACATTTATGAACTTGCTTATTTCATAGTCGTTTGTGAAACAGTAATGAGTATCACACAGTGTCCGTTCTTTATACTGATAAAAGAGCTCAAGTTTATGAATAAAAACCTGCATAATAAACACACAATGAATATGAGAATACGCTCATATTATAAAATCGTATGCTTTTGAAAAGCAGCAGGAAGAGGCGCGGTAGCTTAGTGATTAGTGTGCTTGATTCCTATGCAGTAGTACCAGGTTCGATTCACATGCCAGACCGGATTAGCTGCCGTGTTGTGTCCTTAGGCAAGACACTTTACTCTCACTGCCCAACAGAACTTATCAAAGTGTCGTGGCAAAACACCTTTAAAGCAGGCTGAACACAGCCAAACCAAAATGTTGTTGTCTGTCTCTGATGCACACTAGTAAAGAATGTATACCATTATACAGTATCAAAGAAAGATGTACAACAAGTATACAGTTTTTTATACAGGGTCAGAAGATTATAATATTTGTATAAATTAAAGCACAAGACTTCTGCTATTATGGAAGATAGTTAGACTTAAATGGTGAAGAAAAGAGGTATACATTGGTATTTTGTCATGGATTGATTGATATTCGGAATATCTATCGGCACACTTGGGTTTTATTTCGTCAAGCGAAATGAAGTGTGTGTGTGTGTGTGTGTGTGTGTGTGTGTGTGTGTGTGTGTGTGAAACTTATTTATAGATCAAAACGAGAGAGAGAGAGAGAGAGAGAGAGAGAGAGAGATAGATAGATAGATAGATAGAGATAGAGATCTATATATTCTTATGATCCAGCAAAGAAGGGTCTTTCAAACTGACATACTTAGCTTGTATGGAGGTGAGACCAGGCCTGTCTATTAAACTAATCAGGCAAGCTTGTATGGAGGTGAGACCAGCCCTGTCTGTCAAAGTAATCAGGCAAGCTTGTATGGAGGTGAGACCAGGCCTGTCTATTAAAGTAATCAGACAAGCTTGTAGAGATATGAGACCAGCCCTGTCTTTCAAAGTAATCAGGGAAACTTGTAGGGATATGAGATCAGCCCTGTCTGTCAAAGTAATTAGGGAAGCTTGTACAGATGTGAGACCAGGCCTGTCTATCAAAGTAATCAGGCACGTAACTTACTAATCAAAAGCCTATCCAGAATTCTGCGCACTGTTATATTCAGAAGTATGTTACTGCTATAGCTCCAACCTTGTATTCGAGCGAAACTTTGCATGATGGTTCGCACAATATGTAACGACGATGATCCTACTGACGTCGTAATATTTTCCAATGATTGAATGTCTTGATTTACTGAAAATTTATCTCAAA
Source organism: Margaritifera margaritifera (assembly GCA_029931535.1). Taxonomy (NCBI): domain Eukaryota; kingdom Metazoa; phylum Mollusca; class Bivalvia; order Unionida; family Margaritiferidae; genus Margaritifera; species Margaritifera margaritifera. The sequence continues at coordinate 1,504,690 of JAQPZY010001608.1, read as the reverse complement.
CAACTTAAAATGAAACTCTGATGCGTCTGATTAGTTAACATTATTTGCGATATAAAATCCTCGATAACTCAAACACCAATCACTCGAACACTTGGTATTACTTGACTTGCTAAATTCCTGTGTAAAGTAATTCTCTTGCCTTCAAACTCAAGCAACCTAAAACTCTGAAAAAATTGAACAAGCATCATGTTAGAGGTTCTACTGGTCTTTTCTATGAGTCATATCATTATCTTGTACCGTTTACAGAATTAGGTCAATGACTATACACAAATTTAAAGGTCATTTATGGGTTTTGAAAAATTTGCTATCGTGACGTCGACTCGGTTTACTTTTCAGAATATTTCCACACATAACTACATTTAGATTTAGGTACCATTTGCGTTGTTCAAGGCATAGTGGATATTATTTATATTTTTCTAAAAAAAAAGCCAAAGCTTGTGAGTATTTCTTGTGCTTTATTTGGCAACAAATTATGCAGTTTATATCCTATTTCTAGTGTTATATTTGTAAACAAATTAGCAATGCGTCTAATGAACGAGTTATATATTATACAATATGCTTTGGGTAATTAAATTTGTTTGCTTTTTTAATACAGTTTTATATACCAAGATAAAATTTGAAATTTTTATACTGTGTTTTGTTTTCTTATCTCTTCCCTTCCTGGTCATATTCACTGGATATTTTGGCGGATACAGTAGACATTAGGAGTTTTAGCACACATAGCACCATGCGTCGTCTGTCCACAGATGATATTTTTAACTTCTACAAAAACCCAATAGCTTAATTTCAACTCCATTCCGCTTAGCGCGTTGTGGCCATGAGAACTTTCATGTTTTGGTAAAAGGTACTAATCAGACATTAAATATGACCACCGCTTCTAAAAGACCCCCCCCCCCAAAAAAAAAAAAGTAAAAACGAGTAAAACTCTCGAATAGTTAAATAGAGTTTAAAAACAGCAAGTTTTTGACAAACAAGTCTTTCATATTTGTAGGATTAATACCGATTGATCATCAGATATGGTAATAATATATAAAAAATAATTGTTAAATATACTCAAATGAATTTCTTTTAAAAAAATTCAGTATCATACCTTCAGTGCCTTTTAAATTAGTTTTACGAATTTTGTGAATCAGTCATCAAATGTAGCCCCCGTTGCTAACAAAAATAACTTCTTATTCTTTAAAATAAAAATCCTGAACACAAAATACAAAATTTGACAACGAACATCCTGAGAGCAAAGCCTTTAGTTTATACAAATGATGTCAATCCACAATCAAATATGGCTGCTGGTTACTTAAAATACGAAACTCCTTACACGATATCTTGTAAAATTAAAACAAAAACAACTGAACAGAATTTAATCAAATATGACAGAGATCATTCTGGATTCAAGGTCTCTCTAGCTGGTAAAAATGATGCCGGTCTCAGATTAAATATGGCTATCGTTACTAAAACAAAACCTTTAAAGGATTTTTCAAAAACCAACTTAACAGAATTCATCAAAATTTTACACAAAATCCTAATATCAGGACCTTTTCAAACGTATACAAAATGATGCCAACGTGTCATCAAATATGGTTGTTCTTTCTAAACCAGATTACAGGGACAGCTGCTATTTTGTATGCATCTTAGACTAATAATGTTCTAATAAGCGAAACCAGACCCTCTATGAGTCTCTTATGTTTTCATTAGTATCACCTCAAATACTCCTAGTGCATTATGTGCTCACTCAAAACTTTAGAAGTTTTCATTATTTGTTATTTTACTGCATTTATATCAGAATCTCTTCAAATTGATTTTGCAGAATAAAAAATATTGATGATATATGTTGAGGTCGATGTGTCCCGAGAAATTATACTGGTTCGCTACCCTTACTCTGATTGGTTTAAATACTGTTTGATTGGACATTCTAGGCGATATCGGCATATTCGTTAAATCGTTATGATACACTTAACGTCGCACGTCAACCAGCTATTTAACAAATATATGCCAATTCTATATAGCTGTGAGAAAATGCAATCGTTTGTGGAGATGCAGCTTTCAAGTGATTCTCGGTGGAATTAACAGTTTAAATACATGTAAATTCCTTCCTAAACATGCGTTAAACATCTTCTCAGAAAGCACTAGCCTAATTTCAAGCACATTTCGCTTGCATCATTTTGGCCATGATACCCTTCAAGTTTGTCAAATGGTGCTAATCCGCCATTAAATATGGCCGCCGATACTAAAACGAAGAAACAAAAAAAGCAACATATTTTTCCCTTGGTGTCAATAAAGCACTTATTCTCAAATGCTAAATCCGTATTTATGTGCTTTATTGACGCCAACGACAATCCCGACAAAGATCCGTTACAATCCTTAATAACCTAAAGTGTTGACCTAAAGATAAGAGTGGGCTAATTTCTCTCCACACACTGTTATTTTCAAACTAACAGGGCTATGGTCCGCGATTCTTGTGGCTAAAAGGGCCGAACATCAATTATGATAGGTAGCTAATTTATGACAATATCTTTAATCTAAAACCACATGAAAAAAACAAAAATGTTACACAATTTTAAACATAAACACTCAAAAGTTCAGCTGATACACGGGCAAACATTTAGTGCAGATTCGGTTGATATGGTCTGTTTGCTTCTGACGGAGTAACGGCATGAGAAAAGGACTCTGCAGATTTAGGGGTATAGTATAGTATAGTATAGTATAGTATAGTATAGTATAGTATAGTATAGTATAGTATAGTAGAGTATAGTAGAGTATAGTATAGTATAGTATAGTATAGTATAGTATAGTGTAGTGTAGTGTAGTGTAGTGTAGTGTAGTGTAGTGTAGTGTAGTGTAGTGTAGTATAGTATAGTATAGTATAGTATAGTATAGTATAGTATAGTATAGTATAGTATAGTATAGTATAGTATAGTATAGTATAGTATAGTATAGTATAGTATAGTGGAGTGGAGTGGAGTGGAGTGTAGTGTAGTGTAGTGTAGTATAGTATAGTATAGTATAGTATAGTATAGTATAGTATAGCATAGCATAGCATAGCATAGCATAGCATAGCATAGCATAGCATAGCATAGCATAGCATAGTATAGTATAGTATAGTATAGTATAGTATAGTATAGTATAGTATAGTATAGTATAGTATAGTATATAATGTTCTTATAATAACAAAGTTTTGCAAAGCCTTTGTAATAAGCATTTAGATTGGTTAAAATCGCATCCTGTGACGCAGAGAACTACAAGTTATTAGTTATGTATTCATTCGCTCTTCTTGTGTGGTTTTACAATATTATAAGCAATGGTTAAAATATAGTTCTGTTATTTATTTCTTGAGATTCCTTAATTTAAAAAAAATATTTGCAATTGTAAGAATTTAACTTTATATTTTACAGAATTCATGTAGTCATGAAGCTTGAAAATCGATTACGCATTATGCATTATGCATGAATAGTATTCGCTTCGAAGCGGTCGTTCATGCAGTGTGTAATTGATTTTAAGTTTCATGACTTCATGAATCCTGTAAAATATTAATTTCAATTTTTGTACAGCGCCTTAACATTAAATCGTATTTGCTTTTAGAGATACCTGGCAACTCACCATGGATCTTCAAATTTGTTGTAAACATGTTTTGTATACATCTCGTCAATTAAAACCCAAGATCGATACGAGAAAATTGCAACGATTGGATTTATTCTCCTTCACTGTGGCAAATAGTACACAGGAGCGTAACGCTTTTTAGTAAAAGGATTACATTTCAAGCGCATGTGGATTATACTGGATCAATACATAAAATCGACAAATGCCAAAAAGTATTTAAATTTGTGATCAGTCAAAAACCAATATATGTAATACCTCTGACAGGTATTTACTTCAAATTTAACAAAGCCACTTGGTACCTAGCATACAAACGTACACACAAGACGAAAGCAAAAATAATTATATATAAATGACAATTCGAGGCTGCAATACCAAGAATGATAAACCGCATAATAAGACATTGCTCTTATCAGCCTCCAAAATGAATAAGAACTAATATTTTCACATATTTACTGTTATATCTGTCATTTATTTCTTTTTCTTTATAGCTTTGATATTAAGTAGAATAGTCCGCATGCATAAGATAACTTTTAGGTTCTGAATTAACCCTGGGTCTATTTGCTAAGTTTGCTCATAGTAGTTATTGGTAGAAAAATCAGCTTGACTACTATGAGTATCATTACGGTAGGACGAGTCAGTTATTGGTAGAAAAATCAGCTTGACTACTATGAGTATCATTACGGTAGGACGAGTCAGTTATTGGTCTATTATTATGCCTCTGAAACTTCTTGTCCACTTTAATGAGCTACCTGAAGAAAATGTCCAATGTCCTCCATGCTTACTTGTTACTTTAGTACCCAGTTTGCAAGGTTGTCACATTTTTGAAATAAACGTTAGTTTAACTGATTTTATTAATAACCAAGAGTGGAAATTTGTCCATTTAAGCCTTGTTGGAGCATACTAGGGCTGTAAGGCACTCTATGATGGTTTTATCTACTATGAACATCACTGTTCTTGACGTCTAAAGTTTATCCGAACGGAATCAGTAGAAAAGACCCGATTTGTCAGCATTGCAAATGTTCTCTGCTTTATATATGTTTAACATAACTTTTAGACAATCTTGCCAGTCACATACTTCTAAACTGTCAGAATCAACTGACTTAGCTAAAACTTTTTCTTTAAATCTGTCAAGTCAACCAACCGACACATATTTTTGTCCTGGGCGAGTAATCATTTTAGTAGTGTGCTTTCAAGGACTTAAAAACAAGCAACAAAAACCGTTTTTCTCCTTCAATCCAAACTTCAAAATACCTGTGTTCAATCAAATCAGCTTATTTCACCAAACTGCTGTCGTTTCAGATTGAACGTAGTAGCGGCTGCGTGTTTTAAAGGGATAAATTGGCGACGTCAAGCGATTCTCGCTGAGTGTTTTAAAGGGATAAATTGGCAACGTCAAACGATTCTCACTGCTCATTATATCGTTTTAAAGAGTGAGCGTTATTCTTAATGTCTGTGACTGATCACAACAAGTGATATGCACGTATGTTAAAAATGACAGAAGAGTCTGATTCTATAATATTGGCTATCGCTGCTAAACGTCCACTACATGGAAAAATACTGTCTGCTTCATAGCGAGAATTTGACTGAACTGGTCAGGAAGACTACACAGGCTGTCCATGCAATAAGAGTCGATTCTCAAAGTAGGTTAATTTATAGTAGGTTGTTTGGCAGGCAGATAATAACCTATAAGCGAATTCTCACTGCAGTAGGAAGGTGATGCTTTTAAATTTGTATTGATTATGTTGAATGACTTTTAGGATATGTTCACAATCTTTTTCAGATATATTTTCACTAAAGCCGGTCATGTGTGATGGTGCATCTGTATCATTTGTACACAAATTAAAGGTCATGTGTGATGGTGCATCTGCATCATTTGTACACAAATTGAAGGTCATGTGTGATGGTGCATCTGTATCATTTGTACACAAATTAAAGGTCATGTGTGATGGTGCATCTGTATGATTTGTACACAAATTGAAGGTCATGTGTGATGGTGCATCTGTATCATTTGTACACAAATTGAAGGTCATGTATGTTGGTGGATCTGCATCATTTGGACACAAATTAAAGGTCTCGAAGCCAGAATACACCGTATACGATTTATCCAAATTCTGTTGAGTTTTCTTGTTTTCAAAAATGTCGTTTGAAGGTTTGTCAGTTTTTAAAAACTACCAGACATATTTAATAGCGAATCCACATTGTTTGTAGAAATGTGAAAAACCTTGAAACTAGAATAATTTTGTCAGATCTGTTCATTTTTTGTTCAGGGGCTTTTGAAAAGAAGCAATTTAAGTTTTTTTCTTCTATTTAATAACGGCGGCCATATTTAAAGGCCGGTTAGCATCATTTGTACATTTATGAATGTCCTTTGATTGCCAAAATGCTATGTGTGGAATTAAATTGAATTCTGTTCGGTGGTCTTTTAGATGTCGTTTAAAGTTTCTTAAATATATCTAGTCGCGGATGTGCATCATATGTACACACCGGAAAGGTCTTTAAGTCAAAATGCTTCCATTTTGTATAGTTCTTTGGAGAATAAGTCAAAGATAGGACGTGCTTGCGTCTAGCTGAACTAAACATTTGCTTGTTGACTCGAAAAAACATTATCAGCATCTTTCGATATTATTGAATCAGACTGATCTGAGATTACTGGTATAACTTTAGTATTCAACGCATGTAGCCAATTACTTAAAATTTTATTGTCGCGCTCTCTGTTTTGTGTGACATTGATAATTTCTCCCATACATACATACACGCAGCATGCGAGTATTATGGCGGTCGGTAGCATTGTGTGCACTTGGTTCGATATCATACAATATAGAAAGGATGGTTCTATGCGGTGGTAGCATAACATAGAGTTGCTTTAGTAACTGCCATATGCTCTTCTCGATGAAAGCATCACGCTTTAATATGCTTTCATTTTAATAGGCGCTCCTGCGGTTTAATTATGGCTCCATGTTCTGCTTCATAAAATTTGAGTATAATATAGTATAATAGCAAAGGTATGGAGAAAAACGTGAATAATATATTAAATGTACTTTAACATAATAAACGCCCTTTTTCCAGTCCTTTGAGTCCGTAATGTTTTCGTAAGAGAAATTTAAGGAATAAAATAGATGTATAAGTTTTGACGGGACTGAATCTTTAAAAAAATTCTCGGTATCGCTGTGTTCAATTCAGTATGAATCTACCGTTGTTAGGAAGTGTTTCTTCTCGAATTGGCATTATTAGGCTTCATTGTATTGGAATCGGTTCTCTTGTATATTCCGTTTAGATGACAATTCAACCCCAGCTTCACACATCCGTATTGAAGTCTAAACCCTGCACTTCTTGAGTGTACTAAATCCAATCAAACAAGCCCTTGTTGCATATCATTGTTGTTATTTTTCACATTTTGGACATTTATTTTATGTCCACTATTTATTTTATTTATATTTAAAAAAAAATTTTTTTTTTTACAATGTCATTTCGAATCATGGACTTCAACTTCATTTATGATCAACATGTCAAAGATAAATATATTTCCTGTTACTTGTTAAGCTGCAGAAAAATAATATCACATTTAATTTCACCAAAATGAGCTCACTTTATTTAATAGAGTAGTGTATAAACAGAGTGTGCTGGACCATAGTGAAACGTACACTACTGTCCTGTACGCGCAAAGATAAAAAAACACTACATGGAAAATTAAAAAAACAGCAGTCTCTGTTTGTACACTTTTCTAAAAATTACTAAACCAGTTAGACTAAGACAGTTGTTGAAGCTGTTTGAGCGGAGCGCAGCGAACACCAAATATCGCCTAGTATGCTAGTATATAAATAGTTGTACAGTGTTAGGAACTGACGCTGCCTGGTCTAGTAGTATCAGGCTGATTTACAGATAGAATGATCTGCGGTTCGTTTGTTGCGAGAGGTGACATTTTGTTCTATATAAATTGAGCACACCTGCTCTCTCTAGTGTGTTTGTTGTCATGAATGACAGTGCACATGAGCTGCAGTATGACATCAAGTCAAGGGTGTAAGATGACATTACTTCAGATTACAGGGCATGTGAAACTGCGGTGCACATTAAATCTCTGGAGTCGGTTTCACTGTGCCTTCAAGTTGAATTGGGGGGTAAATTCAACGGTGTAATTGAAGTGATTCAGCTACATCCCGGCTGATTGGACGTAAGAAACCTGTAGCGACAACCCTTCCAATCCGCATTAACAAAAAGCGACGTTTCCTATCCCTGGGGACGGTCAGGTGCACCCAGAACTATAGAGATTGCTGCCTCCAGAATATTGGCACAAAAGTACATTTTATTGAATTCACCTGTTTTCAGAGAAGTGATCTAAATATTTCCTAAGTATAACATGCAAGCAACAATGTTTGTATCTAGAGATAAAGCATATTTGTTTTCAAGCTTGGATGCTATACAAGTTTGTTCAGAGCTAGCTAAAGAATAATATTCAGGAGAAGAAAATGTTCTTTTGTGTCACGGAATTGTGGGCACAAAGTTGCGATTGTATTGTATTGTAATGTAATATAATATTGGTCCCGTTGTGATATAGATAATTATCCATGGTGTGTGTTTTAGTTTTGTCTAACGATTGTGGCATGTTTAGTTGTATTCTCTTCATCTAACGACTTACTGTGGCACGTGCAAAGTGCAAACGATAGGAGCTCACTTACCTAATGTTTATGTCCGTCTTTCCTGCCACGTACCAGTATATAGAGTTTTAAATTTTCAGTATTTATGCCTTGTCAGAATTATGTCTCCTTTACGACAGCAAGTTTTCAGCTGTAGAGTACTGGTTGGACCCAGTGGTGTTGGCCTGGCTTACCGTCTGAGGGGTCAGTGTATCAGGCTAAAAGTAGAAAGTATATGTCTAATCTAAATTGTGTACCAGATCAGAGTAGTAGAGTAGGTCCGTATTCATTTCCACGTGTATATGGTTGAGCCGGGCCAGCATGAAGATCTCGTAAACTTTACAAGGTGAATCTATAATGACTCAACAAAACAGAATTTATGGAGGATAAAGTTCGATTTGAAATAACACATGTTGACCTAGTATATGAAAGCATTAGGTGAATCAAACCTAGGAATAGCAAAATTTGCTATAAATTAAAAATCATTGATACAGTTTGCTTCATTTTATTTCTTTTTTTTTTAACTAACTAATACAATGTGGTTTTCAGTAGTTGTTCTACTTGCAAATGATAGATCTTATTGGCATTTGTTTCATCTGCACCTATGTTAAGACAGGAGCAGTGTGATTCCTCAAAATTGTCGCATAGAATCAATATATATATATATATATATATATATATATATATATATATATATATATATATATATATATATAACATATTAGTCATGTAGTTATCAAAGTGTATAAAGGTTAAAATGTTTAATTTCATATGTTTAAATGGTTAAGCGATTAGTAAAACTTTTCTTTGGATGTTATCGTTGTTTCGTTAAACCTTTCAAAGTTATCCGTGTATTCTTATGGGTAAATGTCTTTTCTCAAATATTTAGACTGCATATTGTAAACTGCTTTAATGTTTCTGTAAAGGTTTGATCACTTATGTTTTTAGCCATCTGTTCTATAGATTGTCTCATGACTCTAAAGTTATGTAAAAATCTAACTCTCATTTTAACTGTTATTTCCTTCCTTCTTTCATGAAACTATCAATTATGAAATACTTGCTAAATTAAATATATGTATCGTAATCTTTCGGTCATTTCTTAGATTTGTAACACATGGCTAATAACAGGACACGTTATGAACAAAGAATGGTATGTATTATGCACGTTTAGAATTTCAATTTGAATTTAGTATGTACTAGACGTCAGTACTTGCCTGTTCAATAATCATGATTCCAAACTTTGTTTTGAGCTAGTTCTCTCTCACAAATGTAACACATGTTTGCTAAATTAAACTATTTGTCATCTAGCTCTATGAAAAGCATAGGTTTTAGGTCTAAATTTTGCATGCATTTTTTCTGCGACTTTACTCAACGTATCGTGAAATACTTGAATACAATATGTTCCTTATAAACTATTGGTCTGATGTAAAAACAAACGCTGATGGAAAATGTATGGCTGTTTTGATTGTTTATAATATTTCATTCCTTTGCATAGAAAGATTGTGTTTTGCACATTTGCTTTCAGCATGACTGTACCTCTGGTTCACATTGCCTTCGGCATGATTACAAGTTTGTGTCTGGGATACGACGATACTTTAAACATCGCAATATATAACATACGGGAGTTTTATATGGTGTTGATAAATTATGAATTTTACAACTGAATCTTCGTCAGGCATTATATATATATATATATATATATATATATATATATATAGATATATATATATATATATATATATATATATATATCAGATTATCTAAATTGTAACAAAGATTTTATTTTTTTATCATATTTCTTGTATCTAGAATAAATGTAAGCAGTTTTTACAGTTTTACAGATATGTTTCCATCTGTGATGTCTATTTATCTCTTACAACACCAATTTAGAAATAATTTTATTCCGACAGATTTGTATTTTCCATCTTTGCAGTGATTATAATCACCGCATTGAAATATTATTAACATGTCAACATATATTTATCTTTCTTTTTCAGCTATTCTAACATGTCTGCTGTATTATCTCTCAGTCGCACATGCTGTGATTATTGCTCTGCTGTCTCTCCTTTGCAATATTTCATACACATTTACAAATACATCAATTTTCTCGGACACCTATCAAACCAGCGACTGTATGTATCTAATTTTATTGTGAGGGACTATCTACGTGATAATCTGGTGTGTTTAACACAGATTCCAGAGGATAAAAAATAAAAATAAACAAACATATACCGGTTTATTTTTCAAGTTCAGGAAAATCTAAGTATGAGTTTTGTTTGAGCGGTTAATATCTATCTACGTCAATATTAAATATTCTGTCCTGTCAAACATCTATCTCGTACTTTCGTTTATTCTATGTCAACATTGAATACACGTTGAATTATATTATTCATTTTGTTCATAGGTCTGGTTATATGTTAAAAATGTCTGTACACACCTTTTTACTTTCTTGAGTGGATGATTTTCTAGATCTTATCATTAAGTTTAACAGAGTTTTCACAGACACAAATTGTCAAAACTGTCTACTGATAATCTAGTTCAAATATAGTTGGATGTCATTGAAACATTCGTAGAAATCTTGATTATTGCTATTATAAAATCTATATTGTGTTTGATTTCTTTAAGTCTATTCGTTATGATTCTGTTTAATTTATTTCAATTTATCATTCTTAATTTATTTCCCGTTGAAGGACGTACTATAGGGGGCTGACATTTTTTCTTGCTTGTTTTCTTGTTTTGGTACTGGCGCATCAAGTATTAAGGTGTTAATTTAACTGATTTAGCGAGAAAGGTTTCAATATATTTAACAACTTTTTTTTAGATAAGAAAACAACAATAATATATTTAACTTTTAGCTTAAATTTTAGCAAAAGCATATATATATATATATATATATATATATATATATATATATATGTGTGTGTGTGTGTGTGTGTGTGTGTGTGTGTGTGTGTGTGTGAAATATCTCTCACTCTCTCTTTCTTCTCTCTCTCTCTCTCTTTGATCTGTCAATCCCAGGGGGTAACCATCTGAGACATTCTCAGGGAGAGAATTTCGAGGCATGTACTTACGGTAAAAAAGGAGAGCTATCGCCAAGTGTATTTTTCGTCATGTCAATCGCGATGTCGCTACGTCACTTTAATTGCTCGTTTGAATTTACACTCCACTGGAGCTCTAAGTTAAAAGGAAAGGCTTGGAGCGCCAGAAGTAGTTCAGCCTGTAGGTGTAGTCAAATCATCTTAAAGGATTACATGCCCTGTAATCTAAAATGATGTAAACTGTTAACCTTGGCACTGATTTGATGCCACACTCCGTTTGACTCAAGCCATGCAGTCCAACTGCACTGTCACACATCACCACGAATCGACGAGTGAGAGAGAGAGAGAGAGAGAGAGAGAGAGAGAGAGAGAGAGAGAGAGAGAGAGAGAGAGAGAGAGAGAGAGCAATTTATGATAGAAGCAATTTTCACCTCTAGCAATAACTCAGTGCAATACGCGTATACTAAAACGTTTCTGTTACTAAGACCATCATACTAGCAGACGATTTTGTGTTCGCTGCACTCTACCTGTCTGTCTGTGAAGGAGAGGCCACAAGTAAAATATCGTTCTAACGCGCCTTAAAAAATATAGGTACATATGCTTTTTAAGTCATTATTGATGATCGATACAGTATATTACGGGATTGAATATTTGGGCGCCAGCTATATTATTAATCTTTACATTAGTCGGTATTGTGATGTACACATGCAACATAATAACATAAGATGTAGTTTGCCTATTCACAACAGGTTGTTATAGACTGACAGATTTGGAAAATAAGGACAAAATTATGAGCCATAAAAGTACAGTTCGGCTCTGTCAAGTTTATCATTGTGTCTTTAAAGCGCGTAAAGTTCAAAGGAGAATACACACTTTTACAGCAAATAGTCTGTTTGAAAACACCAAATAAAGGACTTCAGTCGTTTCAGACGGCATTAAATTCGATGATTTATGTTCTAAATTTTAATGACTAACAGTGAATCGGCAGTTCATTGGTTATCAAGGTCCCTTAAGCGGTGCACGATATTTCGTCGTCTAAAATATATATATATATATATATATATATATATATATATATATATATATATATATATATATAAACAGAAGAAAAGAGCAACAGCAACAAAAAAAATTTAAAAAAAATAAATAAAAAATAAGCGGAACCAATTTTACATGCAAAAATGTATATCCGTTAAAAGAAACACCACAAATCGAGTCGTAGTTTACCTTGAGTTTTGAGTAACATAATGGACTCAAGTTCCTTGTGTCGGAGCAATATTATCTTGATTTTAGATTCGGACATCTACATTTATTTCCCGAAAGAAATACATAATGAATATAGAGAAAGTCGACTAGCTGTCCAAAGCCATACAAGAAACTAATTAAACAAGTATACAAGAAATAATAGATTAACTTTGCGAACGTTGTGAATGATGTTAATTCCCAGAAATACATTTTTGTGGTGGTTGTGGTCCTATTTAAAAACTGAGTTTGCATTCTCTTCCAGAGTTTATTGCGCTTCACACCATTCATCTCCATCAACGTCTTATGAACTGCATGGTATTTGAACTCTGATCGAGGTCTCGTCACAACATAGCAACATAATTATAGCGGAGTAAGCTTACTTAATTGCTGCTGTATGAAGCTCCGCGAAAAAAGGTAATTGAATATTTAGTTAGAAATATATTATAACGTTTAACATTGCTCCTACAATTAAATCAATGATTTAAAAAGATGAAATGGATCAGCGAGTGCAGTAATTGTAAAATGTCAATCTCTCACAAGAATGTTAGGCCAATATTCCTTTCCAGATTTATGTAAAATGGATTCCTTGGTAATGATAAACTGAATGCATGATTACATCTCGATATGCAATTTAATAGCCGAGGATAGAGTCTCTCTCTCTGTCTCTGTCTCTGTCTGTCTGTCTGTCTCTCTCTTTTGTTCCATTCTAACCATGACAATCAAGTTTCACGAAATTTAGCACAAAATAGATTATTAGGTGTCAATGATTTCTATTTGGTATATATTTTTAACGATGAAATTTTGCGGTAAATTGACCCCCACTCGTATAATTTAGAATGCGTATTCTGGGATAATGTTGAATAAGGGGAGATCGCCCTTTTAAACGCTGGATAGGAAAAACCTTGAGTTGTCGTTCTTAAACAAACACATCCATAATCTTATGGTGAATATTTTTTAAATATTATTCTCATAGTTTAGAAGTGAGGGTTATTTAAGTACAGTCTTTCCGTTCGTACTTACGTACGTGTGTAATATCACATGACCTTCCTACACCGTTGAAACTATAAATGTGAAATTTGAGTCAATTATAATATTAAGGATGTAGATTATGACAAAATTTTGGGAATTTTAATTTTATTAATAGGAGTGGGCTACTAGTGTTGGAACCAAAATGGGTCATATTTGTGAGACTATTGTGATGCCCAGTCTGTAAACAAATATACACTAACAGAGTATGAAAATATGAACAATAGTTGTCTCACCAGTGTAGTCTAGATTAATCCAAGGTGTATGCATGGGATATTTCTGTCACTCCCTGGACTTAGACTCTGGTAAAAAAAAAAAGTGAATCACATATTGTGGGTAAAAGCACAACGTGCCATCTCATGATTCCTGACAGTTTTGGAATCTATGAAATTGCATGCACGCTTTTAATTCAAACGATACAAAATAAAGCAATACATCTTATTATCACGGAGCTCATTGAATACAGTGCACATTAAAAGTCCAGAGAATATTGGCACAGCTGTTTCAGGTTGTCTCCAGGTCTTTAGAAGAAAACATCGGGAATACTTTTCATCTATTTATTTTTGTGTGTATCACTTTTTGAGGCTTTGCCAAAAAGGGTAATGTTTTGGCGATCCTTCATTTTGTCGATATTCCTCCGGTGAGGAAAATGGACCCGATTATCATTAAAACTTTCCTAAACCCGACACTGTTTGGCTTTAATGAGGTTTCCATTATAGAATTTCACGTGTAGGAGCACGGATCTGTTGGGACCAAAATATGCGGTCAGACTGCAGAAGAAGCCATAGTACAAAGGGAATGGTTTAAGAAAGTTTCATTTAGTTTTACAACTGAATTAGTGTTTGTAAAAACCACAAAAGTTGATACCTCAAGAATAAAACTGAATGCACAATAATTCACACAACTCATCCTACGCTGTCTTGAACAAATAATTCATACTTTCCAAAAGATTTAGGGGCATTCAATGGTCTTTGACACTAGATGTACCTTCTGGGGCGTTGCTTAAGTAGAGATGATGCTGTGGAATAGTGCGTCCAGGCATTTAACAGCTGAGAAAATCGTAGAGATGCCACTTTTCGGATGCATTTCTTTATGTTTGGCTCACCTGGTCGTGCGTCGAGCATCGTGGATTTGTCAGCAATTGCTGGCTTGTGGATGCTTCATGAGCTTTATTTATGAATAGATTTTGACAAAACGTGCAATATAGCTTTGCGTGAGCAAAATCTCGAAAATGTTTGATAACAAGTGAAAACAGCTATATTAATAAAATGATCTGGATTTTTGATAGGTGATTATTTATGATCAGATATTGAGGAAACTAAACCGTTTACCTTTATATAAAAAGAAGCTGTATTTATGGATACTTTTCAATAAAACGTGCCACGCAGCCTCATCTAAAGAAGTTCTTAGACAAGTTCAATAGCCAGAAAAATCCACATATTAAACAGGTATTAATGAGGTGGTGTGGACTCTGATTGGCTGACCTTGTGGACGCAGTAGAAGCTTTATATATGAACAGATTTTGATGAAACTTGATAGTTAACTTTTTATAAGCAAACTCTCAGATGAGTTCGATAATCAGGTAAATCCGCACAATTGCTTTACCAAATTTGACCTAAACTTTGATCTATGAAATTTGTCTTAATGATAATCTGCCATTCTGTATAACCAGTGTTAATAAAAAAGAAACTAACTTTAAAAAATGTACCTGATTTATTTCGCCCAAGTTGACCACGAATATCTTTGGATTGAAAATTTTGACTACAGTCTGACAGATGAACGATATCAGGCCTACTTAAGACTCTCGTTATTTTTTTTTCTCACTTTTTCTAGATTGTTTTTTAAAGAGGTCATTGGATTTATTTAAAATATACAACTGGAAAATCACTCTTTTAATGTAGTTTATCTCAGTAAATAGCGCATGTGGCATTACAATGGTAAAAAAGAGGCAGGAGTTGAATATAAATAAGGAAGGGTCGCACGCATACAAAGTCTAAATTTAGCAATCCTAGCTTTGTATCTAATCCTCCATCTAACTATTGAAGAAACAACATATATGAACATTCCAACATTTTAATGTAATTACCTATCTAAATCAGAAAATACAAATGGCAAGTTACTTATGTACATGAAGCACTGCAGATCATTGGCAACCGTTGCTAAATTTGTACTATATGACTATTTTTGCATTTGCATTTCCACAAGTCTCTGTTCTTGTTTCAGATTGATACGTCATACACAATGCTTCATTAACCCACTTTTTATGTTGCGACGACAAAGAAAAAAAAAAAAGAAAAGAAAAAAAAAACAAGCGACAAAAAGAAAAACATGCGATAAAAAAATTCTCCATTGTAGCAATAGCTGCAAGACAGGAAAATAAATGTTCTTGTGATTGATCGTATCTGTGACTGCAGGAAATTAGAAAATAGCATGGATCGTAACATTTGTTGCAAAATATGAAATCACGGGTTGTGTTTTGATTGTGTTCTCACTAGGAACCCGTCTTACTTCAGTTATTGGCGTGCGTTTTGTCGATCTAACCATAGTGCCTGTTCTGATCGAGAATCAGCCAACCAGAAACATGGTCTTGTTCATGCGCGAAAACGGGTAGAGTTGGTATAAACATAGAGATGGTGACCTCCAGTCCGCCATATTGATGTAGTACGTATAACATGACTAATACTGATTCTTTATGAATTCAAGTTGAAAGCGAAAACTTGTACAATGATATGAAGGATACAAGTTGTATTGGCTGCTATTTGGACTCTCTACCTAGTGATGTAGTCGTAAAAGAACGTAATTCCATTAATGTATTAACTGATTTACCAATTGTGCGATTAATTCAGAAGTAATAGTATCGTACTAACGGCAAATGTTTTCCAGCTCATAGTTTTGGGTTCTAGCTTCTACATATTCAGAGGCTTTTACAATTGTTATCTTAAGTATGAAATCCCAAGGAGACCACAATGATACAGTGGACAATGATCTTTTAGCATCTGAAAGTCAAGTGGTATACGAAACTTCGTTCCATAAACAAAAGCTCTATAGCAGCTACAGTGCCAGTTGCTTGCGCGTTACCTGATCGTAACTTTATCAATTCATCAATTCATCATTCTTGACGAATGTTCTATCCTATTTGTTCTACCAACATACAGGTAACCACAAATCTTAGTATGTCATAAAAATGTTGTAGTCAGTTAACTTCAAAAACTCCTTTCATTGGTAGATATGGGATCATTTTAGTACCCCGTTAACGAAGAATGTCGGTTTACCAATATTAGTACTAGAGTTGTGTATGTGATACATTGATGTGCTGGAGTATTGTAATTGACTCCGTGTGGCATCTTTTCCGGCTTGTTTGGAGTTACTACCGTTTTATTGACATCTTTAGTATTTATGAACAAAATCTTGTCAATAACGTACACACTAAGACCCATCACAAGTGCAATGAACAAGTACTCGTATTTTACATGAATATTACATTGTTGGTAGAAGTTTCTTGGTGAGTAGAAGATTATAGAGGTAAAACTTCATCCAGATTATTTTTAGTCTGAATAACCAAAAATTTTTCTCTCCTCAATTGTTCATTCAAGCAATCCAGTGTCCTTCATTTGGTTTCACTGAATCGCGGTAGCTCAGTTGGTACAGCATCGACTTCTAATCAAAGGGTTGTGGGTTCGATACCCGCCCACGCTAACTCAGGTAGGCAGCCTTAGTGTGTCGTTTGGAAAGGCATTTGACTCACATTACCTCGGCATGATATAGCCATTAATGTGTTAAAAAAGTCGTTAAATACAACAAAATAAACCCCTAATGTTTGCATTGAACTCCACAGATTTTTGCGTAATGTTTGTATAGTTTTATCCAGTCCGTTTCTTTCTTCAGCAGATATATTAAGATCAAATAATTTTAATAGATAATTGCTTCCTGTAAATGCCAGCGAGTTAGCTTTTACTTCGTAAATAATTCTACTGCTGCGGCCATTTTATCGTGCTGAAAAATGTGCCGAAGGCACACGGACACGAAGTTTCCTGCCAAATAAACACCATGCTTTTGCATTCGTCACATTAATATTTAAGAGCAGCAAATTGTGATACTGCTGCCAGTGGGGTTTTCTTTATAACCTTACTAACGGGCCATGTTTTTCATTCAAATCATTAAAATATCGCTCCCTTTCAGAGCGTATGTACGTGATTGTTTTACACTGTTAACTGTTAAGTTCATCATCTTATATGAAGTCTTTCTCCGAAATAACATATTCTACTTTAACGTCTAATGAGAAAGCAACGCCTACCACTTATCCAAGGTAAAAATAACCATAAAAGCTAAATAATTTTAGCGATCCAAAATTCAAGTTAAAACATTCATTTTTGCTTGAATGATATTTTTCTCTGAAACATATATTGTGTGTAACTTGTATTCAGCACGACATGATGGAGCATAGTTAAATCCATAATTGTAATCTAATTTCTGGGGTCTAGTATCAGACTTAAAAATGTCCAACAACCCTTTTAATACTACTAGTGGATGTTTGTATCTGGTTAACAATTGAAATAAGATTTGTAAACTTCACATTTATTTTAATGTCATCCACGTACTCCTGACTTGCTACTAAACTAAAAATTGTAAACTAATATACATGTTCGCATTAGTTTAGTTTTCTCCTCAATCTCAAGTTTGTATTTATTGATTTCATCATTCCGGTTTCTAATTTTATGACACATTGAAATATTATTTACACCCATCCCCACGTTCAATTTTGTTTTGAATGACTCAATGTTTTTGTTAATTCTGATTTTAACTCGATAAATGATACCACGTAATGGTTATATATATATATATATATATATATATATATATATATATATATATATATATATATATATATATATATATCTGTTCAGTTTTGAATGCATCTATATCCGTTGTAAACGTTTGTTCCAAATCACCGTAATCTTTTCATATTTGTTTCATACCTTTGTCTAATTCTTCAATAATACCATGTACCACACCAACATAATTAACTACTTCTTGATCAATATTATTCTTTATTCTTTCGTATCTGATTTTGATTATTATATATATATATATATATATATATATATATATATATATATATATATATATATATATATATATATATATGTATATGACAAACTAGCTCGGCCAAAACATAAACAGTCAAGAGTTATACTTTTCTTTTCATATTGTATCTTGATTTTATGTAAGTTTCTGTAGTATATATTTCTCTTGTAATTTTTACCTGACGTCTTGGCTTTCCGTATTGTTTATTTTCTTTCTCAGTGCGTTTGTTTTATCTCTATGCATTTGTTGTACTTCATGGTTGATTTTATTGTCAATGATCACTTAATTTGCTGATCATGTGGTGAATACGGCTCAACTTATTGTTGGCAGATGTTACTATTTTACCATGCTTTAAATGTTGTTGTATTTCCAGTTTGTTCTTGAAAGCTTTTGCAAAATATCCCGTCAATGTTGCACCAAACCCATTAAAAGCTAAAATAACATATGCACCTGTAACTCATCATGCAACACATAATCCGGCTGTTGTTATTATAATACCATGTTGAAACTGTTATTATCATACCATGTTGAAGCTGTTCAAAACTTTGTATGCAACTTTGCATTTTTTCTCTCAAGTATATAGTGTTCGATCTCTCTGATGAAATAATTCTGATCTTGTGAATTGTTTGGAACATAGAAATAATACCAGTATTGTCTATAGGCAATGTGGGATACAACTGCACTGCAGCAAAGAATCACGTCGACGGATACGAATTGTCCGTGTGCCTTCTGCACACTTCTTGAGACGGAGCGCTTCATACTTTTCCACTCATAGCTATGCTATATATATATATATATATATATATATATATATATATATATATATATATATATATATATATATATATATATATATATATATATATATATATATATATATATATATACGAATGTGATGGCTTGGACATTCAAGTGGTAACCTGTTTTCCGTAGATACTTTAGGTTGTACCATTGTATGGTACACATTATCTTCAGCATGATTACTGATTTAAACATTTTCCTTTGACTTGCTTTTAAGCCAGAAATGTAAATATACTTTGATCCAGAAATACGCAGTTAATGTGTAGATAATATGCTTTTTAGGCAACGGTAAATGTTTGCTTTTGCAAAATATTTATTGAGTAACATTTTTATCATATTAAAATATGTGTGCTATTACATAGTCGATTGTCAATTGGCTAAAAGAAACTGATATGATTAGCTTAACAACTTCGTCAATATAAATGGTTGATGGTGAACCAGTTGTAAAACTCAACAGCTTTTTCAAAAGTATCAAATTATATGTAGACAAAGTATTGTCATGTTGTACTTTGTACAGGTTATTCCATTGTTATTTACTTGTATTTATTTTTATGGTCTCAAACGATTTGCTTTGTTATCTCAATCGGCTTTAAAAACAGAAACAACTTTACTTTCAGAGCAAATAAATAAAATCCCTAAAACAGCTACACCACCGCCTATCAGATAATAGGTCATGTTGTTTGATCTTTGTAAATTTGTTTGATTTTTTTTATCTTCTGATGATACCCTACATACCGGTGTTCTTGCACTCTTTGCATAGTCTTCGACGTTTAAGACTGTTTTTATTCTTTCCTTAAACTTTCAGACTTAGCTTTTTAAAATTCCTGTGAAAAGTTTTCACGTTGTCAACTAAGTTCGACTCTAAGCAGATTATTTGGCTTTTGTGAAGTTATCTTTTCAGGTTCTTGCTAACCCTTGTCTTAATCTTCTGTTTTGTCTTGTTCATTATCCAATCATTTCACAAGAAAATTTGAAAAGTTAACTAAATATTTGTTACACATTTTCTCTGACACGTTTTCAAGATGTTTAAACGGTTAGTTGTAAGTCATGTTTGTATGTTACTTTGAATGTGAAAATAAATTGAAGTATGATTTGGTAAATACATGAGATTGATTGGAAGATAGGCCATATGTATGGAGAAGTATACGATGCCTTTTAGAACTATAAAGTAAATGTAATCCATTTAAAAGTGAACATATAAAAATAATGGAGAGATAAAAACAGAGATCACCAGAATGAATGCATGAATAAATACATGAAACAAAAGATACCAAAAATGACGAAACTTTAGATTCATTCATATGGCAAGAAATATAATTGTACAACACTCCAACAAAACAATCATCAGACACGACATTGAAGATACTCGCTGTTTCATCAATTGACAACCGTTGATGGTTAAACTTCACAAGATGACCTCATATTGATCATTTTGTCCCATGTTCATCACTTGACCTGTCTGATCCTGAACAACAAATAAAATGTTTTAAACGATTAAATACTACATACTTTAAAGTCCAGGGAAAACTGATTAATCAATGGTACACAGCCTCTTGAAGATAAAACAAATAAGTCGTTTCAATAAATTGAATAATTCAATATAACAAACATCATCACTAATGAAATCTTGAACAGTATTGTCTAATTGATTTGCGCTGTAAGACTTGATTGCATTTACATAACCGAACAATGGCTGAAGGGGGTGATGGTAGGAGATATAACACACTGTGCACACCAAAATACTTGTATACTATCATAAATGGAGTTGAAAAGTCCGTAATTGTTGCAGAACTCAACGTTCCTTTTCAGGGCCACCCATCTCTTAGAAAAGCGATACTACTCATCATTGCCAAATCCAACAAAACAAATTCCTCCATTATAAAATATGTGTGTGTGTGTGTGTGTTTGAATATCTTGTCAATAATACAAAAAACATATCAAGACATAGATACAATTGCGTTTTTTAGCATATTCTCTTGAATAAGAATCACAATGAAATTTCAAAACACATGACAGAATTTTTTTTTCTTCGTCTTCATTAAACTGTCTTTCGTTTTTTTTGAATTTCTTCACTGGAATGGGGTTCTTATGTCGTTTCTTCTGCTTGTCTTGCTTTGAATTTATTTGCTGGAATGGGTTCTTCTTCTGATTCTGAAATCTCCTTTTTGTCCCTCTTGTTTCACTTTCTTGTGATAGTCTAACGAGCAATGTATTTTGTTCTTCACAAAAATAACAGGTATTTTTATATTTGTGTCTGGACCTGAATTCTCCTGTTTTTGACATTCCTTTCCTCTGACGTTTTGGACATTCTGTAACCCAATGTCTTTTCTCCTGACAGACACAACAGGTATCTTTACTTTTATCTCGAGAGGAGTAGTCTGGAGTTTCTCCAGAAGTCTTGTTGTATGTGTATTTTCGAATGACTCTCCGTAAATCTCTGACCAGAAGTGTGATCTTTTGTGGCTCTACCATCTACACAGGTTGATTGTGAAACTGAAAGGCTGTATCCTCTTAAGTAGGGTACCACACATATGAATATATATATATATATATATATATATATATATATATATATATATATAGAGAGAGAGAGAGAGAGAGAGAGAGAGAGAGAGAGAGAGAGAGAGAGAGAAAGAGACAGACAGACAGACAGACAGAGACACAGAGACAGACAGAGACACAAAGACAGAGACACAGAGACATAGAGAGGGGGGAAAGAGGGGGAGAGAGGGAGGCGGGGGTATCCTAGGCAAATCAAACTCTACCGGCATGTAACGATCATACCATTCGAAGGAGAAACCAGAAACAAAGTGACGACGACGTTCTCTGCCACCTCATACTATAAGAGTAATTTTGTCAGAAGAAAAATGATCGATTCATATCCAATACCATCCTTCTACGCATCACTAAGACCATCAGAGCAAAGTTCGTCCAAAAGCAGAAAATCGTTCTGTAGCACATGAAGATTTTTTTTCACATCAAAAACTCTTTTAAAGTGAGTTCCAGAAAATTTAGAACTTCCGCTTACACACGACAGTGTCAAACCAAAGCGATAGACAAGTTTCTTGACTTTTTATGGACAGAAAAATATTTAAATGGCATATACACTTCTCAAACTATCTCAACAGATAATTGGCTTTCAACCACGCTTACAAATAATTTATAGTAGTAATAATATTCAAATCAATAATTTCCAAGCATTAACTTTATGTTAGAAAATGCGGAGTGAAGTATCGACATATATAGAAAATGAAATGAGACGTAAGTTTGTTTTTTTAGGGTGTTGGGATTTGCAATATTTGTGAATTATTTAAAACTTTCTATTCTCAAATTGTACGTTTGCAGCATTTCAAGTTAAAGAATTTTGAAAGGGAAACCTTTCTTTGACGAGCTTATAGAAGATTTATTTTTTGTTCAACCATGTTTTTCCTACCAATTTCCTATTTCTTAACTGGATTTTTTTGGAGTTAAACCTATGATCTCTCTCTCTCTCTCTCGCTCTCTGTCCGTCTGTCTTCCATATGTCTGTCTGTCTCCCCCTCTGTCTGTCTGTCTGTCTGTCTGTCTGTCTCTCTCTCTCTCTCTCTCTCTCTCTCTCTCTCTCTCTCTCTCTCTCAGAGACAAGCAAATCTTGGTTGAGCAATATGTTGTCAAATTAGTAGTATTTTCCCGTCAACATACCATAAATTGAAAGGCTTGCAAATCTACTGTTTATAAAATATCAGAGTGGGCAGAATGCATTGGAGTACATACAAGGTTGAACAAAGGCCACATGTTGTAACAATGTTTTGTAAGACTTTGAAACATATTTCGTTTATCTGCCTCTCTCTCCCCCCCCCCTCTCTCTCTCTCTCTCATGGTTGCGATCGTTATCGAGATGGAGTTCGATCATGAAGGCCGTCGGGAAATTCATATAGTTAGAAACCGATGTCAGTACTTCAATAAACATATGATTTGATTGCATTGGTTCAAAAGGCAAACATTTTTGAAGTGCGTTAGAGGACTCTAACTGACGAGAAACTAGGGGTGAAGTGCTAAATCATTTAAAACGTTTTGCTAGAGTTTCTTTATCTTTCTTCTTTTTTTAAATAGACGGGTAAGAAAACTAATATCAGCTTATATTGTGAAGGAAATGATTATTAACTATGGTGTCAAAAACGGCACTGGCGTAAAGGGGAATTAACATTACTGTCGCATCTTGAAAGTGTGCCCCTCTGTCGTCAAGTTGAATTTAACACAAGGCCTCCATTTTGCCAGGGGACCCTATGTCGTCAAATAGCCCTCTGTCGTCCAGGGGATACGATATACGGACAAAAATAAACCAATGTGGACAAGGGGAATCGAACATGAGTCCACAGGTAGATTTAATGCACTTACTAACCTGCTACCAATTGTCACTTCGATAAACATTGACAGAAAACCAGTGTTAGTTTTGTTCTTCGCTTACTGTTTTCATGTTTGTCACCCATGATTTGATACTCTCTCCAATGATACAGTGCTGTTGGTGTGCAGCCCTTTGCTACAATGTCAAACAATGCCGATGTTCATCGTAAGCGTAGGGTTTCGTGTACTTTAAAGGTTGTTACAACATACATTGTTCTGCGACTGAACTTGACAGAGCACACGGTAAAACGTGAGCGAAACATTTTTGCTGCACTGTCAAAGTCATATTTGGGTCTAAGCTAAGGATTTAGTATACTTAAAAAGAGTGACGTTGTCTGTTTGAGATTGAAAAACAGCAAACAACATACCAAAAATGGTTCTGCTACTCAAATGAGTAATT
The DNA here is from genome assembly GCA_029931535.1 of Margaritifera margaritifera. Taxonomy (NCBI): domain Eukaryota; kingdom Metazoa; phylum Mollusca; class Bivalvia; order Unionida; family Margaritiferidae; genus Margaritifera; species Margaritifera margaritifera. The sequence goes on along the minus strand of JAQPZY010001608.1, from coordinate 1,480,487 downwards.
TAGACAGAGCAAAACAAATGTACTAGAGCGTTTGTACCTGTAAAGAATCTAGGGCGACAAACACGAAAACAGTAAATGAAAAACGAAACTGACATTGGTTTGAAACACACTTTCTGCCAATGTTTATCTAAGTGACAATAGGTAGCAGGTTAGTGAGCGCGTTAATCTACGGCAGCAAAACGAAAACAATATAACTATAACAAAGTGAACCAAAATTATACTGGATATATTTGCAACACACTTGAAAATGAATATCACCTTTCACCTAAGACGTGATTAGATTCCAGGTTTCTATTTCTTGGTATGCAACATGGAAGAATTTTAATACCACTTTTTGCAGAGCATTTGATACATTTATGAATAGAACCAGATACTATAGATGGTGCGGATCAACTAGAATTATGGGGGCTGCTGGGTTCGAGCACTGGGCGGGTTTCCAACATGCATGGCCGGAAAGAGATTGGAATCAGCTGAAACTTGGAAGTATGCTTCCTGCATCTCTAGCCCTGCTTACGGACTTTCTGGTCGTATCCAAGTGACTTAAACATGCAACACATCCCTGATGCATACATGTCGTTGAATATCTTTGTAGCAATATCTTCTTGCCATGATTTTAAAGATTATTTTGCGTTTGTCCATTCAATGAATATGAGACGGCTGGATATCTTGCCAATAATGTTGTTCTAGTCTTTCGCATGAAGTAAACGTTCGTGCGGTTTCAGGGGATGTCATTTTTAGCTTGATAGGCTTGTTTTGGAGCAGAATTTTTAACAACAATTAGCGTTGTTTAGGGGAGTGCGAAGAAGAGAGTTTATACGACAAACATGGCCATGGTGTGCAAGGTATTTAACAGTTTCGTGGAACTATTTAGCAATATTTTCTTGCCATGTTTTTATAGATTATTGTCCCTTCAATGTATATAGGACGGATGGCGATCTTGCCAATAATTTTGTCCTAGTCTTTCGCATGAAGTAAACGTTAGTGCGGTTATAGTTTATAACTTGAGAGGCTTATTATTAAAGTAAATTATCTGCATTTGGTGGCTTTTTCATTAAGTATGAATGAGAACATGTATGTTCTGGAGTAGAATGTTTGGCGACAATTAACGTTGTTGAGGGAAGCGCAGAGAAGAGAGTTGATACGACAAACATGGCCATGGTATGCAAGGTATTTAACAGTTTCGTGGAACTGACTATTTAAAGACAATGCCAAATATTCGTGGTGGAATAGGGCTTAAAACAGTGATATAAAGACTGACGATTGAAAGACAATGCCAAATATTCGTGGTGGAATAGGGCTTAAAGCAGTGATATAATAACTGACTATTTAAAGACAATGCCAAATATTCGTGGTGGAATAGGGCTTAAAGCAGCGATATAAAGACTTAATATTGTGCCTATTAAAGAATTAAACCTTGCCTTTTTAACGAAGATATGTTTCCAATATGTTCTCTGTTGCTGCATCATGGTTACTGTTGACGCATGCTCTTGAAATGATTAATTGTGAGATTTGGAAAAAAATTATAATGCATTAATCTGAACAAAGATGCTGGTCCAATTATAAACTCCTGTTGCATGCAACAGACGATTGAAATATAAATTTATCCACAACTCCCAGATAGCTCTTTACTAGAAACTGGAATTAGTATGGTGGTCACAATGAAGCTCAAGAAGAGAGAGAGAGAGAGAGAGAGAGAGAGAGAGAGAGAGAGAGAGAGAGAGAGAGAGAGAGAGAGAGAGAGAGAGAGAGAGAGAAAGAGAGAGAGAGAGACTTATGACAGATTCTTACGTAGTAAGAGCGAAGCGAATTGTTTTCGTTATGTCAAGCAGATTCCGACCACAACCAGATTGTTTCATACTTTCATTCTTTTTTAAAGGCCAATTAAATATTGTTTCCATCAACCGGTATGAATATCATTTGTAGAACATCTACAGTGAAACATGTCCATATCAAACTCAAGTAACAGCGAATGTTCAAATTTCGTTATCAATAATTATTTAATCTATGTGAAATATTTACCTGTTTGCAACGGATTCATTGATCAAAAATTAAATACTGTTTAAAATAGCTATGGAAACAATAGTCAGGTATGTTCTACATACCAAATAAGCAAGCGAATAAATTTGTATTGTTCTTAAGTTCCTAATTATTTGTTTTCCGCTGGGAAAATATAACATTGGACTGAAACAGCAATCCGAAAATACACACGAAACATGCGTTACAAGACACATCTTAATTTTATTTACTTCAAATAGTAAAGAGGCTGTCAAGTACATAAAAGGAAGATACAATAGTATAGAGTTTAAACACGATTTGCATTTTACGGAATATGTTCTGTGGGTTGTGAATCCAATGACGTCTATCTTTTGCATGATAAGCAGTCGCATATTAATGCTTCCTTCAAAAATGAATTGATACAGTTTGATATTTTACCACCAATCATGACAAATAAGTAGAAATATCACTTGTGACCATGTGTGCCACATTTTATGATTAATGGGAACTGAAGTGGAGAAAAAAATTGCTCATGAAAATTACGAGCATTCTCCAATATGACTGGGTTCATAAATGTACACATTAACAGAGGGGAGAAAATTTCAATAAGGAATGATATTCTCTAAGTCTTAAAGTGCAATCTATCACACTGAGAGCATTTACCTCGTGATACCGTAAATCCTACATTTATTGCGTCATCGTTTTCTAATGCGATTCGTTCATTTTGTTTTTAAACTTAATTATCTTAACAAAAAAATCGTAAGTAGACAAGGTGAAAGTTCAGTGCAGCTTCCCAAAGTCAACACGTTGAGAGGGACTAAATATAGCGTTCATTTGAAAATCATTTTTACACTAGTTATAAATTTAAAATATCATTATGAAGCATATAATCTAAAAATTTAATTTATTTTCATTTATGTACATTTTCGGCTGCAGTTAGTTTGATTTCGGTTCGCTCATTTTTGCTCATTAGTTTTGTTTTCAGTAATTATGCATGTCCTAATTCAACCATACCCTGTCGACATTTTAGAAGATTCCGTGACCTATTTTAGCCGCAATATAGGTTGTGTCCTCATATTAAGCGGTCGTAACCTAATTTAGTTGAGGTTTTTCTCTCATTTAGACATCATAACATGACGTTATGAGACGACACCTAATTCGTTGTAAGATATTTATATTAGACATATACATGTTTATAGGTCAGGTTCTGTTTACAGTCCAACCCCTACGTCTTGGTCATTATCATTCTCGAAAACCTTTTTTATGTTCTACAAAGATTAAACCTAAGTTATGTTGTAAATATCTGGGCACTTTGCGAATTACTTCTCTACATATAGTAAATGTTGGTATATGAAGTAGAGTGTAACCATCCCCAACACCACCACTTTTGAATACTAGGCACGGCTTCAAGGAAATAGTACAGCAGACATACACTAAAACTAAACGCTGGTTATATTTTTTTAAAAATCATTAATACAATATATTCCCTTTTGTAATGAATGAATATCGAGTTTTGCAACTTTTCGAATTGTATAGAACAATCTGTACACTTTGTTCTGAGTATAGGCCGTGTAATGTCACCCATATTGCGAAACAAAAATTATCTCGGTATAGAGACCCCAATACGAAACGTATCACGATACATATATTGCAATAATTATATTCGTAGCTTGTTAATTGCTTGAGCTGTCACTAAAGTTTAGTAATATTTTTGCGCGTGCTCTCTGAAAGCTTGAATTGATGCTTTGTCAAACATTTCTAAAATGAAAGACGTCTGGTAATTATGTAATTTAATATATGAGTTGTCTGAATACTCTTGCAAAACTGTACTTTGCTATGGGTTTAGTTCAATTTATTATTGCATTATCATGCTTTATCGTGTGCATGGGAGTGATGATATCGTATAGCCATAAAAATATCGATATTCTTTAGACTCATCGATACATAGTTGCAGCTCTAATTTTTATGATGGATCATTTCCGAACAGGACGTGATCAACTGTGTGAAGAATAGTCTAACTGGATAAGAAGTAATCAAGTCAGGAAAGATAAACGTATACCTTTCGAAATCACAAGTCTTATCAATATTTATAAATTTCTAACTCTAAGATCAAAATTACCATAAATTGGACAGTGTATCTCTTTCTTCACCTCGTTTCACACTGTCCTGAGTAGATATTGTTTCTTCTCCCCCTTAAAAAATGTTAAAGTTTTTCACCTTAAGAGTTATAAGGGCGACAGAAATGGGGCGACAGATATGGGGCGTCAGAAATGGGGCGACAGATATGACCCCCGTAAATTTGTCTAATTTGCGAACTAGGTCTACTTCCGTGGTTTCTTATGGCAAATCACTATATATTACAATATTCGCACACCCCGACCCAACCCTAAACAATCCACTCATGACCGTGACCCAAGGTTCATAACCCAGAATCCGTTACATATACTATGTGTTTCTCTACTGTGATTATACCTATAATGTTTGGTAAAAACTATTTCAAAAATTTCAATGTATGTAGCTATTGTGCATTTGACCTTTGGCCCCCTAATAGGGACCACAGGAAAGAGGGCTCAAAATTATGCCCCTCTCAAAATGGTTAAAAAATTGGTAACTTAAGCACCAAGTCTGGTGAACTTCCACTCAGCGATTTAGAAAAAGACATAGTAAAATACAGACGAACAGACAGACAGGGTAGCATAATAACCCAGACGTTAAAGAACGGGCGAGAAAGAAAAAAAAAACAAAAAAAAACAGATTGATGCCTCCTTCCCCCTTTTTTAATTTTTTCCCTGCCCACACCCACACCCTTACACTGAGGAGTTGCCAGAAATACAACATTGATTGGATGCTCTGATGACGGAGTTTGGTAGGAAAATTTAGTCCAATTATGCTTTGGCTACAGCCAAAATGCTTCCGCAATAAATGTTGTCAAACTTTACTAATTCTGGGTCACTGAGAACGAAAATGACGCTTAAAATTGTTGATTGGCTCTAGTTTTAAAGATATTATACTGGGTCAGTATATAAGACCCTTGACTTGGGAATGGATAAGTGAGTTAGGGAAGGGAAGGGATCTCAATTGAAACCAGAAATGACTAAAATACATCTTTGACTGGATCTATGAATAAATCTATGACTGGGTTTGGACAGTACTTGCTTTTTAGGCAAAACAATGAATGATGCAATCTGAAGCTGGTATTGCATAATACATGATATGACTTGCATCATGTTATTCCTAGAAGTCGTGGATGATTTGCTTTGGTGCTTTACGGCACAGCAACACAATTAGGTTATTTAGTGCCGAGGCAATTGGAGTAAAGTGCCTTGCCCAATGACACACCACGGTAGCTGACCAAGACTGGTCCGATGGTAGGATTCGAACCCGTACCCACCCTTTCGGTCGTGAGTCCGGCACGCTAACCACTGAGCCATCGGGGCTCCCAGTCATGGATGATGCAATCATAACTAAGCTTACATCACTCTGCTGAAGAAATTGCCCTATATCAGCTCTACAAATCATAGTGTCGTGCTCTCTTATTTGTCAGTGTTTGATTTTGCAAAGGGACACATTTCTGTTTAGCCAAAGTGAGCAGAGATGCCTCTTACTTGTGTGAACAATGCAGATAACTTCTTCTATGTTTGTGGTGAAGTGACTTTTGCATCACAAAAGCGCAGTATAACCACTATGGTTAAGAAAGCCTATCACCTTTATTTTGGCTGCAAAATTGGAGACCAGGACAAGATGTGGGTCCCACACATATGCTGCAACACTTGTGCAACAAATCTTCGCCAGTGGTTGAACAGGAAAAGGAAATCTATGCCTTTTCAAGTGCCAATGATTTGGAGAGAGCCAACAGATCATATCAGCAATTGTTATTTCTGCATGGTGCCTCCAGTTGGGAAAGGTGTATCAAAGAAGAAAAAGTGGACTGTGCATTATCCACACATTCCGTCAGCTATACGCCCAGTACCCCACGGAGAAGGACTGCCGTTTCCTGATGCACCAGAATCATTCTCACTTGAGTCAGACGAGGAAGAGGAAGAGGATGAAACTTCTAGTCCTGAACCATCAATGTTACATGACCCATATTTTCTCCCATCCTCCTCCTCTGAACCACACCTCATAACACAAGGTGAACTGAATGACCTTATCAGGGATTTGGAACTACCCAAGAGTAAGGCAGAGCTGTTGGGCTCCAGACTACAGAAGTGGAATCTCCTGGCAGGTGATGTTAGGGTTTCCATGTTCCGTGACCGTCAAAAGGATCTTGTCCCATTCTTCTTCATGTAAGGTGATCTTGTAGCCTGCAACAACATTGATGGTGTGATGGCAGCCCTCAACATCGTTCATGATCCAGATGAGTTGAGACTGCATAATGGCAGTGTTTTGCCATCAATTCCAGTTGGTCATGCAGTCTATATGAAGAAAACCTATGACAACATGGAACAACTTTTGAGGTGGATAAACTATGACCAACATCAGTGGCAACTTGGTGGCGATTTCAAGGTTCTTGCTCTCTTGCTTGGTCTGCAGACTGGATACACAAAGTACTGCTGTTTTCTCTGCGAATCGGATAGTCGTGTGAGAGATTCCCACTACATCAAGAAAGATTGGCCACTCTGACAGTCATTGGAGCATGGAATTTAAAGCATCCACCACTTGTTGAATCAAGGAAGATTTTGTTACCACCCTTGCACATCAAACTGGGTCTGATGAAGAACTTTGTCAAGGCCATGGACAAAACACAAGCAGCTTTCAAGTACCTCCGTGGAAAATTTCCAAGGTTAAGTGAAGCTAAGATAAAGGAAGTTGTCTTTGTTTGTCCTCAGATTCGTGAACTTCTTCGAGATGATGCATTTCACCGTGCACTGCGTGGCAAGGAAAAGACGGTATGGAAAGCCTTTCAGCCAGTGGCAACAAATTTTCTCGGAAACAACAAGGCATACAACTACAGGGAGTTGGTGGAAAACCTCCTCAAGGCATACAAAACCTTGGTGGCAACATGTCACTAAAGATACATTTTTTGCACTCTCATCTAGATTTGTTTCCACCGAACTGCGGAGCAGTGAGCGACGAGCACGGCGAGCGATTTCACCAGGACATTGCAACAATGGAGAAACGCTATCAGGGCAAATGGATCCCATCAATGCTTGCAGACTATTGCTGGACAGTGACAAGAGACTCTCCATTTTATGAATACAAGAGACAAGCCAAGAAGCGCCGAGTAGACACTAAATAAGGACTAAAACTATGTACTTATATATACATAATAGTTTTTTGACTTTTGTTTCAATATATTTTTTATTTATATAACCCTTTTGCTGTTTTTTAAAGTGTTACATAAACAGGACAGGTGAAATATTATCATGTAAAGTAACCATAAACACATGAAAAGACCTAGGTTTACAATTTATGATTAAAACTATACTATGTACACAATATACATAGACGTAAAAACTTAAATATCTTGGAAACAGTAAGCAGTCAGTTGTTTTAATTGTCATATTTGAATTCAGCACATCAAAATCCCTAATAAATAGCACATTTTATCTCTGAAGCAGACGACTTCGAAAAAATTGTAGACCAGTGTTTCACAAAGAGTTGGTGAACCCATCCCATTTATCTGTTAGTGTTCTCGCGAACCTTTCGTGCATGGAGGTTTTAACCAATACACAATTTTGTTTCATTTATATTCCTTGTACATTCCCTGTTTTCATCACATGACAGTATAAGCCCATGTCTGTATTGCATAAAGGTGGTAACAAATACAAAAATGTGTTTTCATTTATATTCCTTGCACGTTGACCCTTTTCATCAGATATAAATATAAACTGATAGCTTTACTGTATTAGTATGTCATTCATAGAGACTAATATTGAATTAAGTCGTCATTTATCAATAGATCTTATAATCTTCAAGCATTGCATATTTATTGCCGACGAATGTATTGAATCCTGTTTAAAAAGCTATTCACCACAGAATTTTCATTTACGAATATGCATAAATTGTAAATCAATAAAGTTGTAGCTTTCGCAAAAATCTCTCCTTAAACAAAATTGAAACTAAGCCATCACATAAGAACTCCATATGTTATTTTGTCCCCATCATCTTAGTTAATTTACATACATGTAAACCTTTCCATTTAAAAAAGGTGTATGATTTGGTAATGAATGAAAAATTAGTATTAGTGTAAAAAGAAAAAAAAAAAATCCGTGGGTACAAAGATCCAGTATACCTGGTGTAGTTACAACGGTGTAAACAAGACTGAGCTGCAAAGGTATGAAAACCAAATCTCCAAACACGTACGGTGCAAGTTGTTGACAAACTACGTCTAAAGGACACTGACTTAATTTGATAGACTGTGACCATGTTTATGAAATCTTAACAGCGAATGTTGTTTTGATCTACAGTGCCACCTATCTCTCTTCATAAGTAAGGCAATTACTCATCGATGTCGAAGTATACCTAATGATGAATGACGATAATGCTGAATCAGTTTTGAAGACAGTACTGTAATGTTCAAAACCGTGAACTCTGTGCAGAAATAATATTAGTCATTGTTGCAAATCTGGTTATTTTATTCCATAAGTGAATTGTTTTCGACATAGTGTGTCTTTATATGTCATTTAGTCGCCAAACGTCTTGCTACGTTGAAGGATGAATGTGTACAGATTGTTCATGATTGTTTTCTACCTAAATGGTCGTAATTATGCGGTGCCTTTTTCAGGTAAGTGTGCAAAATTACTACGACTTTATTTATCAGAAAGATAAACCCTTTATCAGTAAAAACATTAGATTTAAGGGTATATATATATATATATATATATATATATATATATATATATATATATATATTGTGTGTGTGTCTGTGTGTGAGAGAGAGAGCTAAAACTATTTTCACATTAGTTCAGCACTACATTTTGTCGGTTTGTGCAAGACAATTTTTCTCTGTCAATCGCGATCCCTTGTGGTCCAGTGCATCTGAAAAGGGTGATCTTTTGGCCACATGTATTGCAATAATGAGAGAGAGAGAGAGAGAGAGAGAGAGATTATTATAAAGTTGGTACAGATATATCATAAACAGTGTGACACAACTAAAAAGGAGAACTACTGAATAGTTATTATTGCCAAAATATCATTACATGATTTCAAAACAAGTTTTTTTTTTAAATTCCAAGAAAAGATACTATATCTGTAAACAATTGAAAATATTGTTATAATATTTGTTACAGATTGTACGGCCATCGGGCATGTCGGAGTATCTGATCCAAAGTATTATGGAACTCAAACGACGTCAGTTGTTTCCGGTATTGATACAGGTGAGATACCGATAATGTAATAATTAGTTCTACAACTTTTCTAGTAATCCATGATTGATGGTGAGCCTGTTACATCTTAAACAATTTCTTCAGGTGCATTGCTGCATGGTAAACAGAGCGAATTATATTTTTTGCTTCTCTCAAGATTTTGTCTATATGTAAAAGCTATGCTATTTATTACCTGAAAAGTTAAAGCATTTCAGTGGTATTGGAAAAGTCCAGGCTTGTCATGTTTTTCATATGTGGTGTGGATTTTCTTAGTCTCTAAAATTACTTTTTTTTTTACAGGTTTTGACATTCCACCAACGTTAAAAACAGAAACAACTTTGCTTTTTGACCAAATAAACAAGGCACCTAAAACAGCTTCACCAAAAATCTTTGAAATAATATATCTTGTTTGAACTTGTATCGTTTCTTTCACTTAGCGTGATTGTAGCATTTTGTAATGTTCAGAGTCTTCTTTTTCTGACTTTAAATATTTATCTTTGGTTTTTAAAAATTCCTTTCAACGTTTTTCAAGTTGTCTGCCAAGTTAAACTCTACGTGGACCTTTTGGTATTTGTGAAGTAACCATTTCAGGTTCTTTGCTAACCTTGTTTTCATTTTTGTCTTGTTCAATGGCCATTTAATTAAAAGTAAAATATAGTTAATTACATCAACAATATTTCAGTAAGTTACAAAGGTTACTTGTAGGTCATATTTCAATGTTACTTTGAATAGTAAACAATGCATCCTGAAGATAAACTAGCAAATCATACTAACTAAAAAAGGTGAATAATTCAAGGTTGTTAATTTCACCATTGACGAAAATGTGCTTGCACACATTGCCTCCAGCATGATCTTTATTTGTCATGATTAAATATTTGTACATGAAGATATCTTTCTGTGTCTATCTATTTATCGCTCTATATAAGGCCTAACTATCCATCTATCAACTTTCTAAATGAAATTTGAATATCTCTTGATATATACTTATCACTTCCATTTAAAATTAGCTATAATAAATAATATTTGTTACAGTTTCATATTCTTACATTTTGTCATTCATTATTCCACCCATGAACGCATACATGCCTATTTACAAATATAAATAAATTAGTATAATACATACATACATACATACATACATACATACATACATACATACATACATACATACATACATACATACATATATACATACATACATACATGCAGCGATTCATCCATCCACCTTTGCATCCATTCATCCATAAATATATACATACATGCTCATACATATATAAATAGTCTTTTGTATATACATGCATGCACACATACAGACACACATGCATGCACACATATATACAGACATGCATACATACCTACGTACATACATACATACATACATACATACATACATACATACATACATACATACATACATACATACATACATACATACATACATACATACATACATACATACATACATACATACATGCATATATACATACATACGCATGCAATGGTAGATATTTAAACAGATAAGCATATAAACATATTTTAGACATATAGGTATATTAATACAGGGAAACATCCACGGACCAGACACTGATGAGACGATAGACAATTTCAGGATATAAGGGCTTTACTTGTATGGGAATGTTCTTATTGATACCAGAATATATGTCCATCTAAAAAGAAATCCAGGTTATTAGTGTGGGAAGCTGGGGGTGGGGGCTGCCTAGGAAAACCTCAGTGTATATACACATATATACTTGCAGATCAATGAATACATACATATTACCGCATAACTTATTATGGAAAGAGTGGCAAATAGACAGAATTAAATTAATATTCAATTATGAAAAGCTGTTTATATTGTTGCCACTTGTTGTCAGAATCTTTACATGTACAATTTGTGTTTGCAGAATTCTTTTCTGACAGAAAATTTCATTTCAGTTCTTTCTTAAATGAAACATATTTGGTAATTCATTATTAAATCAATATTTGTAAAGACACCGTTTTACCTGTAATATAAACAAGTAAATCACATCATCAGCTTTTTTTAAAATCTATTATACATTGAATAAATTGAATCATAGAAATTGAACAGATTGTTACACTCACTCTTTCTACATTTGAAATAAGCTAGACAGGATTAGTTGTGTTTTTGGACACTCCCCAAAAAGACAGGATAAAATTTGTAGAGAGTTTTTACACAGGGAACACATATTATTTGGAATTATTCCGATTCTATAATAAACTATATTCGTTAGCAAATTTATGTTGTCAATCATAGTTTGAAATTACCTAAGTATAGAGCATCTAGTTACCTTGTAAAGCAAGAAGAAAGAGAGAAAAAAAAAAAAAACAACATGGAACTCTTGGAGTACATTGTGAAGACAATTTGGTAAACTCATTAATAAATGAATAACTTTTGAAAATGCCAAACTTTCTTGACAGTGATTTTATCAAAAGGGGCGAGTGATCCTTTTGATCATGGCAGAAGTAAAGTTTTTACTTTTCTAATTTTATCATAGTTTAATTTAACCATATTGTTTACCTCCAAGAAAAATGTTTTGAATAGGGAATTAAATGCAAACGTGACCCCATGCAAATGATATTCTGAACAATATTTATTATTACTATCTGTTCTACTTCCAATCCTGACTGCTTCAGTTTTTGTAACAGGGTTTAATCAAAAGATTACATGTTAACAATTCTTAAGATTTGTGTACGTATTTACTGTATCCAGCAAAACTACTTATTTTCATAACAATGTCGTTCATCAATTTAAAGATACCGTCACAATTACCAGCATAATTCGATTGCACTTTTGAAGCTGTTTTTGTTGAAATATGGCCATAATATTTTCTTCAGAGTCGTACTCTTTATGTCCTAATATTTAAAGCTTCAGTAACTTTTTAACTGTCTCTGGTACTATCGAAACAGTTAATGTAATAGATGTTTTGTTTTGTAACTATGCACTTAATATGCAGATTACAGAATACCTTGTACTTTGATCCAATCTAACTATTCCATCGTCTTCTTGACTGTTGCTATCTTGCAGAAAGATCAAGCCAGAAGGTTAATCTTTGTCTGATATAAGATTGATTTCATTAGCAGACAATGTCCTCTATTGTTCAAAAGTATCTACTCCATATTTATATTTACACTTGTAAGCAGCTAAGAGAACAGTGGGAGTTGTTTCCCCTAAACCCTGGCGAACAGCTTTATGTTTTCCAGGCCCATTTATGGATCAAGTATTATTTTTCTTCTTCCCCTTAAGGTATCTGCAGTCATGCTGTGGTATAATTTTTAAATTTGTTATAGATGAAATTATATTGTACACAAATATGATTTGGTTATTTAAATCATATTCTTTATTCCTAGGTCAAGGTATTTTACATGCATACAACAGTCTTCGCATCTGGAAATAAATATGAAATTTGTATACTGATTTGACTAGTTCTGGTACAATTTTGTCTATTAAATAACGATTGTAAATCCCACAATCGGATGCTGCCATCTACGCTGCCCAGTTACCGGATTATGCAATATTGTCATGTCCCACTGCGGTCTGAATTTGCTTAGGAGGCGCTCTACAGATATTATGTACTTTTGAGAGAGTGACAGGTCTAAGGTGAAGTTGTTTGAATTTGCAACATGCACAATGAAGAAATTGTTGGGATACCTCTATGCTGTTTTCATGTACTGTGGCTGAAATGTCTTGACATATTGTACTTGTGGAAATTGTGCATGATTTAAGCACACAGATGACAAAAATGACCGCTCCCATTTCCTCGACAAATCAGCCTGAATTAGTCCAAAGTATACTATTTTTAGCAGTTATTAAAATATGGAAAACGAATTTTGCCAGAGTAGGTAATACCAGCTTCTGAAAGTACAATGAATGAATTACAAAATATATAAAAAGTAAAAAAAAATTAGCGGCTTTTTTTTCCTACAATTTACTTTTGAAGTCCAGGAAGTGAAATTGACCAAGCGGAGCCAGCAGACAGGTGGACATCTGAAGTAAGACCATCCTGTATACTCTATAACCCAAATTGCACCCATCAATCATACACCAAAATAAAGGGAATTAAAAGTTATTTTAATGATACCTGAGATATACAAGGTCTTTTTTAAATAGCCAGGATAACCAGTGAGAAAAACCTGGGAAATTCCTCTTGTTTAAAAATCTAACCCTATGCAAAATACGAAACTGTAGAGCGCCACCTTATAGAATAATCATTGTCAAATCTCAAAGTGTAGTTAACAAAACTGTTTAATGACTCTTATGTGAACAATTGGGCTTCAGTATAGTAAATTTTTATCTTGTTAAATGCATTTACTATGGTAACTTGGTTAAGGTGAGTTATATTAAATTGGATCGGATGTCAAAGATAAAGTTTTGTACTAATCTGTTTTTGTTTTTGTTTTTAATCTGAAATCCGTCTTGCCAGTGACAAAGCGTGCTGAGTAGTTCCTTGTGGGAGGCAGGAAGCATGGTCACATTATAAGTAGTATATATTACTTTACGACTAGAGTCCACCAAGGTCTAGGGAAGCATTGGAGTGTTTGTGTCTTTGAACAAACATTGTTAAGTCCATTGTGTCACTTAAGGAATTAATGTAAAACTGATTTTTGTGCAAATGCATTCAACCTCTATTTACTGCTTTTGCACATTCATATGTTGTTCTTTGTTGATTTCTTTCTGTAATATGGTTCATTTAAACAACTAACAACACGGACGGACGTCTTGCCAGTGACAAAGCGTGCTGAGTTCCTTTTGGGTGGCAGGAGACAGGATCACATTATAAGTAGTATCTATTACTTTAGGACTAGAGTCCACCAATGTTTCACTAGGATCTAGGGAAGCAGTTGAGTGTCTGTGACTTTGAACAAACATGGTTAAGTCCATTGTTTCAATTAAAGAATTAGTGTAAAACTGACTTTTTGTGCAAATGCACTCAACCTCTATTTACTGCTTTTGCACATTCACATGTTGTTCTTTGTTGATTTCGTCTGTAATATTGTTCAATTAAACAACTGCAATATCATTTTAATCTCGTTGACTGACACACTCTTTGCATCTTTGATATTTTGTATTTCGCATTTTCCATATCCTTTGTCAGTTTTTGCAGCTGATTGTGTCTCCGATACATGTTGCCTTGGATACTACTGGATATCTTATGCCACATACGCTGTTTATTGTGCCAATTATTTGTGAAATTTAATGTCAATTCCTGCCCAATTTCAAAGGAAGGTTTTGAGACAATTGCATCTGAAAGATCTGAAGATTGTATGGACGTGTTAAAATTGCAGGAAAAATGCATTGTCGAGTGTGTAATAACTCGAAAAACTGCTCTACCTTGTTTGAATGATATTTCAAAGAATTTTAAATGTCCTTATGATTAGATGAACATTTATGTGATTTTCATTACCTTTTATGTTACAAAAATCATACAGACAAGCTTGTAATTTTGTAAGTCGTATTTGCTTTTCAGCTTTTTTTAAAATGTAGTTTGAATGAACGTCACATTTGTTAATGTTATGTCTTTTCATTTTTCTGCAATGTCAGTTATTACTCTGCTAGGACATTGTCTACACTGTAGTCGCCTTAACACGATTTTCATGATTTGTTTGTGATGTTTTTCGTTGCACTTTCTTTTTTCAGTCTGGTTTTATAATTAGCACATATTCGCAAATTTTAACCTCTTCTTGCGCTGATGCGCTGTTTTCTCCACAGTCATCAGTTATGTCTGATGCAGATGGGAATTTTTGACCCCTCATCTCCTGATAAATGTGTACAATTAGTATATGGACTCCGTAGGAGATGCGTTTCTTTGACACATGATTTATTTAATGGTATAATGTTTTCAGCTGGTTCCCAACTGAAAACGATTCATGATATCTTTTCCTTTTAACAGGTACATATCTATTTACTGTTCATTTGTTTTGTTTCTAAAATCTGTTCAACTTTGTATATATCATCTTCTTTGTTGTATAGAGATAACTGCTTTTAGTATTTTGAAATTCTGACTGTTTCATCAATGTTATATTAAGGTGTTCCAAATGTGTCATTGACAAGTAAAAAAATAGGTTGATGCATACCATTCATCTGGTTTTCTAATTGCTTGCTTCAACCGGATTCATGCTTTATTATCTGTGGTAAGTGTTATTGTAACCATCATTGCAATTTCTTTACAACATCAACATATTTTATGGTTTCATTTTGAGAGAAATTCTTCCACATTTTAGTCTTTCACGTTCTATTAAACCTTGCCACTGTATATGCTTTTGTGTCTGAGCTTGTTGAATCGTTATAAATGTTTTCATTTTTCAGCAAATCCGTAACACTCCTCTTGCAATACTCTTTTCCCTCTCGAAACTAAATCGTTTCATATTTTTGCTCTTTGAATATTTTTATACAGCATCGTGTATGTTATTTCTCGTTTTTGTTTTCACTTTCCCTGCCCAAGAAGATATTAAGAATAAATATGTTACTGTCCAAACCTATTAGTATCCATGTTGCATCATATATTTGCATGTCAATAGTTTTTGCCCGCCACTGCTCTTACACGTGACTAAAATATACCCTTTTGTCGGGAGATCCTTTTCGTGTTTGCTTGAGTATTGTGTAGTTAGATTGTTTAGTAACCATTCTTTACATTCATTGCATTTATTTATTTCTGTCAAACATTAATGTCTCCTTTAGTTTGTTCCCACAATTAATTAATATATTTGTAAGACTCTGTACTTTTAGGATCGTAGTAAATATGTCTTAAATACTGTTTTAATCAGTCATTTAAAATTGTATAAAAACATCAAAATAATTAGTAGTTGTCTTTATGTGTTATCAACAAGTCAAACATTTGCACCGTTTCTTCTGTATTTTAGACGTATAAATGATTTCAGATTTATATTTTAAAAACTTCTTTCCTATGGTTGACATTCTTACAGTTATTTCATATGCTGGGTCACCATGTGTTGGTTTAAATAGAACTTTGTTTTCCATAAATTATATCTGCTTTTTGTTGAATCGTTTTAGATTGACCTATAAAGATTACAAGATCTGTAAATTACTAAGTAAATTTAGACGTATACAAATCGGAAGGCGATAGTGTGAAACAAAATATACTGCCCTAGTAATTCTTTTATTTAAATTTTCAATGTTCTCGTTTAATGGATACGAGATGGCTATATTCAAAATTATGACTGCGTCATTGATCGTGTTTTTCGTACTACCTATATCTAGCATTAATATAAAAAATAATTGCTATTATTATAGTAACGCTTAAAAATTAATTAGTTATTTAATTTATTAATTGATTGATCGATTAATTACATTAATTTTATTACATTAATTACTCATTGGCTTATTGATTGATTGAATTAATGAATTATGGAATTAATTAAAAACTTAATTAACTAAGTTAGTTATTTGCTTATTTATACAGCTGTCTAGTTAAACAAATTTAATTATTAATTTATTTATAATTTCTTGATTGTTGAATTGTTTCCTCGGGTGGTCGGCTGGTTAATTAAATATCCTTAAGAATGTTTTTAGCGGTATTTCTTTTACGCAATTCTTATCAGAGCAACTGAAGTGTAGTTGATACTCGGATATAGAAAAGTTATTATCAGTCCCTCCAAACTTTATATATACAATTTGTTTGTCATTTACAGCTAAATTCCCTCTCAAAATGAATTTAAAGCTAATATGATGATGTGTTCTTTCTAGCTCATAACTAATTAAAACAATTGTCCTAAAGTGAAAATCTATACAGACCGTCCAGTTCGGCTTATTTAATATTGAGGAGAGCCATTTGTTGCGAACCAAAGGTAATATTTTATTTTGTTTATTGAGTCTATTGTACATTTTGAAGTAGAAGAGGTTTTAAATTGGGAATATATCGTCTCATAGCGACGCTGGGCTGTGAGAGCACGTGCTCAACACTTGGTTTTCTGAACCCTAGAGTTAACTATGTATGGGCTGTGTCTAGTTGTATCTGAAACGTTCTGATCAAAAGTGTCTGTTCTGACCAAGAATCAGTGAACCAGAAACAGGGACACCTATCATAATAAGTGACTATACACAGACTTAGATATTGCTTATTTCATCTTTGACTGGCGATGAATTTTCATTTTAAAATCCATCATTACAAAATGTCTAATTGTTCTTTACATAGATGTGGCCTTCCTGTACCAGGACGACACATTCCCGTGTTGTGGCGTCATAGAGGAATGGAATGCTTACGTTCTTCAAAGCGGTACCATTAAATTTGATATATGGAGGGGTACCCCTACTGGAGCACTTCAGCTGGTCGGCTCTAATGAGCTTACTACAGGTGGGCTTGAGTTTACATATCTCGTTCAGACTCTGTGTAGGAGCTACATACATCCTCTTGTAAAAAAAAAAAAAAAAAAAAAGTTAATGCTTGGTGTGGTCTGCGTATCTGTCTGTATTTCTGCAACTGCCTCTTTATCTCTCTCTCTCAATCTATCTATCTCTAAATTATCTATATGTCTGTCTGCGGGTATTTTCCTCTGTCTGCTTACATTCCTGCCTGTTCGTCTGTCCTTCCGTTCCTCCCTACATCCGACAATCGGTATTCCGTCTGAATGTTTCTCTTTACACTTGGGTATGCTGTTTGAGATTTCTGATGTTACATTTCTATAAACTTCAGATAACTAAAATTACAT